>VDFB02030592.1:36301-52517 GCA_007258455.2 Sequoia sempervirens
AAATGCAATTTGGTTATATACCACTTAAGTAGCCTTAAGACACCTCTAATATCCTTAAATAAGATATAAAATGTAAAATATAATAGAGGAAAAGGTAAATTCATGGGAATAAGATAATTAAATGTTATTATGAGGGGATGTGATGGAATACAGTAATTATGAAAAAGAATTAAGATGCAATATAAGGAAAAGTGGAAGATCATGATATATATAAACATGTGAAATAATATAAGTTAAATATATGTGAGAATAAGAAAGATGCCAAGTGGGATACTTAAATAATGAAGGATTAATTATAAGACATATATAAACCATTAAAGTATATTAATATATGATTTTATGGGTGGTATATATATGAATATATATTTTATTATAATTTGGTTTATATTTCTTACATATCTAAATTTTGTCAATAGATTTCTCATTATTCTATTGATAAAAATATATTTATGAGCATTGTATGTTTGGTAAACATAACAGATCCTCATTTCATATTGGAAGTACTATGAAAATAGAAGGATTTAAATTAATTAATTCATTTTTTTTAGTTTAGTAGATGTGCATTCTCTGGGAAAATATTTATATAATGTCTCATTCATTGATGACGCTTCTAGATGCATATATAGGTATTTTATGCATTTTAATTGTGAAATTATCCCTAACTTTAAGGAATATGAGGCCTTAGTTTAAAATAAAAATTTTGTATAGGAAAAATGGGGTTTGAATGCTATCATATGACTTAGGGCATAGAGCGTACACACTTTCCACCTATTGCATTCAAGGGTAACCCTAGAGATCTCAATGCAAAGGAGAAAGAGATCTTGCAATAGGGTTGTCCTAGGGGCTAATTTCAAAGTAATAAGGGGTTCACCACCAAGTACAAACTTGGAAAGAAAAATGTAATGCAAGTTGAAATGAAAGATGAAATGAAAAAACCTAATTCAATCCAAAGCTTCACTAAATGACCTAGAAATGCAAATGGAACAAAACAAAAAACTAAAGAAGGGAAAGTGTGCACTTGAAAAATATGGAGATGGCTAGAAGAAGGTATGAAACACTAGAAAATATGATTCTAATGTTGAGTGGGATACATTCACCAAGATGGACGAATTAGTCCAGATTCTGGGTTTCTATGCAAGAACAGGAATCTTCCAAAATGTGTATCTGAATCTGCAAAATCTAAATTTTCACTGAAACTAGGACTCATTTGCTAGAAGTGGTGAATCAGTCTAGTTAGTTTTTTTCTGAAGCTTCAAAGTTTGGTCCTACTCTTCTCTTTCTGCTCTGTCCTTCCTAATTGATTTCTAGATCTGAAACCCCGATTTGCAACCTGTAGGTGTTCTACAATGTTCTCCAAGGCTTGATGACAACTTTGAAAAATTTGAATGATTTGAAAACTTTTCTCCAATCTTGCTCCTTAGGAAATGTGCAACCTAGACCTGCAAATCACACACAAAGGAGACGGAAAAAAATGTTGATGGGTTAGTGGATAGGGGTTTGCCTTGGTCAAACCCTATTTTGGTAATCAAACCTTGAAAGAGAATAAAATAGGAATGGAGAATGATGAATGAACAAAATATGATGTTGCAACTCACCAAACCCTTTTAATGAAGTGATACAGACATGTATGCAATGGCTCCAATGGATGTAGATCTCGTCTCTTGCTTGAAGGTGATAGATTCCGAATGAAATGCTAGCTTGAATCATAAAACCCTACATCACAATTGTTAGCTCCAAAACAAACATGATGCATGAAATATTTTACATGATGCTTGATGCTTGAATGTTGCTATAAAATGCTTGATAATATGCCCTTGAAGACTCTTGAATTCTCTTCTAAACACTTGAATACACTTGTGAACTCAAACTTGCTATAAGGATGAGTACTTGAATACTTGGGGTTAAAATGAGTGAAAGAAACTTGTATTTATACTCAATTATGCAAAAATTCCCAAAATTACAACACTAGAAGCTGACATCAGATCTAGGAGAATAAAATCCTACCAAAAATTTGAATTAATTTTTATTTTTTTCCACATGGAACTCATTTTCCCAAGGTGGCGAATGAGTCCCACCAAGCATAATTTTTGGGACCATTTTTTAAAAATGCTTAAAAAGGTCTAAAACTAGGTTCAGGACCCAAAAATATAGATGGGACTCATCCGCCCAAGGTGGTGAATGAGTCCCAAATCACTAAATTTGGGAAATTCAAGCATGAAACACCTGAATTATGGTTGGGTAATGATTTGTGTCAGGATTATCCTAAAAAAGATGCATTAAATGAGGCTTTTGGATGAAAAATAGGGCCAATTAAAACATAAGAAATCCCAATTATTAATGACAACCCTAGAAAAGTGTGAAACTGTGTTACATGATTAAGGTTAAAAAGAGGTTTATTAGGTGTAGTTAATTAATAAAACCTTAGAAAAATGTGAAAGTGTGTTATAACACTTCAAAACACTTTAGCAAGGTACCATTCATTTTCATTAGTTCACAAGGTCCCAAGACCTAATGTGAATGTGTCAAACACATTACAACTCTAAATCAAGGGAACCATTAGACCTAGTTCACAAGGAGAGCCCAAACAAGCAAGGGAACATCAAAAGGGATACTTTTTTTGTTACCACATTTAGCCCCCACTTTAGTGAGTGGATGAACTTGCTTCAAAATCACACTAAAGTAGACAAACACACATCAAGAGGGGTCCAAGTGCACCAAGGCTAGTATGATGGAATGACAATGATCAAGAGGGTCGATTAAGCCCCTAGGATCAAGATCCCATGGCGAACCAACATAGGCATAAAAGAGCACACATGAAAGAGATATAAAGAGCATCATAAAGGCACAAACATGCACTATCAAATACATAGAGAAAATAAAATAAAATGACAAAGAAATAGGGGCGGATCAAGCTTTGACTGTTTGTTTATCACGATGTGGATCATATTTAGGTTGTTTTTTCTGAAAAATGTATACTCACTCTGAAGCAATGGAACTTCAGGTTGTCCACTAGGTGAGAAGTCCAAGAAGGTGAGAAAAATACACTCATGACTGGTATGTGCTCACACACACATGCGAGTGGTTGAGGGAAAGTCATGCCCTCATTCAGTTGTAGTGTAGGAAAATGAATACCCTTGCATTTTCACACTTGTTTGGGCTTTCCTTGCTTTATTTATCCCTATTTGTGTCTTAATTGGTCCTATATTGCATCCACAATCCTAATGAAATACATCTTTTTTTGGCTAATTCTAACAAACATCAAAGGATAAATGATAATTTAATGATTGTGTCTTTGTGACCCTAATTTTTGGATTGGGACTAAGACTCCACCCAGGGCATATTTTTCCTCCATAGGTCTTGGGACCTTTATTTTGAAAGCACCTAAAAAGGTCCCTTCTTGGAGTCTGTGCCCCGAGTTTCATGCCTTGGGACTAAGACGCCACCTAGGGCATCTTAGTCCTCCTTCAGGTATTTTCGGGATTTAATTTCAAATTCTGGCAAGATTTAGCCTCCTTTAATTAATGAATTCATATGTCGGGTTGTTGTGGTGTAATTTCAGGATATTAAGCATGGATAAGTATAAATAGAAGGTTCCTTCTCTCATTTTCTCATAATAAGATATTCCAAGCATAACAAGCATACAAGTATTCATTCCTAAGGAAAGTTTAAATGAGATCAATAGAAATTCATCAAGAATTTGGAGCCATCATCAAGATTCAAGCATCATACCAAGGATATTCTTACATCATGTGTGTTTTTGTGCTAACATTTGTGATGTAGGGTTTTTATTCAAGAAAGCATTTCAAGTCAACATCTATCAAGCATTCAAGCATTTCAAGATCTACATTCAAGCTAGCCATTTCACACAAGTTTGCAGATTTCACAACAAGGGTTTGGTGAGTTTTAACATTGCATGTTGTTCATTCATCATTTCCCTTAATTATTATATTTCATTTTAAGGTTTAATTACCAACAAGTTGTTTGACAAAGGTAAACCCCCAATCACTAACAATCAACAAGTTTTTCCTCTCTTGTATGTTTGTGTTTGCAAATTTAGGTTGAAGACTTGAAGATCATTTGAAGTGAAAAGTTACAAAGTTGCATTGAAAATTTTTCATCTTCACATAAACTCACCTTTAGGCCAAATCTGGAAGTTTCAAAACCTGAGATCAGAGAAGGAAGAGTAGACATCAAGCCTCAGGACCACATTTAGAGATTTCAAAAATTTAGAATGGGACTAAGTCGCCACCTAGGGTGTCTTAGTCCTCCTGAGGGTACTTTTTAGAAATCCTTTTAGATCTGGTTCCGACATCCGAAGATTCTACATTTTTCCTAAAAAATAGTAGTGGAACTAAGACAACAACAAGGGTATCTTTTTCCTCCATAACACTTTTTGAAAGCTTCTCTACATTTCTAGAATCCTTGTCACATTTCTAGACTTCCTAGGTAAAGACATCCTAACTTCCTATTACATAATTTCATCATTTTCACTCATCATTTAGCTTGCATTGTTAAGTTTTGTGAGTTGAATGCTTATTTGTCTTTTCCAACCATTTGCTTCATAACCCCTAAAAGCTTAAAGAACCCCTTCCTAGGTCTTCCTTATTGAGAATTGACTCACCTTGTGAGGTTGATAGTCAATCCAATTAGGGTTCCTAGGACATTATTCAATGGTCAACCTAGAGAGAATAGTGGGATTCCCACACCCATATTTTCTCTATGTTTCATCTACTTCCTATCAAACCATACCAAAGTTATACCTCCTAATAAATTTTATAAGTCGCCATGTAAAAAAATGATTTTTGAGCTTCATGAGACAAGTAAAGCTTCATATACTTAGAACTCATGAACAAACAAGATGGCTCTACAAACATGCAAGTTTTGTTATGCAAGGTGGCCATATATAACTAAAAATGCAAATGAAAAAGTAAGAAACGTTCACGAGAGTCTTGCTTAATTCATGTGAGGTCTTAACTTAGGGAAGATTGTGCCTAATGTCTCCAAGAGAGGACCAATCAAAGAATAAAAGATTCAAAACTTAGGGGATGCATTGTGTCTTATCAAGCCACTAAGAGGAATATAATATGCTAAGAGAGATCATGCTCTTGAAGAACATCATACCCAATGTCATCCAGAAAGTGGATAACACATCGTATAAAGTAAGAAGACTACACCATGAACCATGAAAAAGAAAAATGAAAAATAATAATGCCAATATATTCCCCCACTTTAAAGAAATTGCTAAACACCATACTATGAGCAATTACTCTATAGTGGAAAATGATAAATGCGAACAAAAAGAAGACATGAGAACTAACTTGGAAATCCCTATGCCAAGTCATATGTTTCCAAATGAAGCTACGTCATGCAAAAATGAAAGAGAGGGGTTGCCACCAAAACAAAACTCCAAACACATAAGGGATCTATGCATTTGGGGTTAGCATGTTCTTGCCACAATGTTTTTAGAGAGCTCAAAATTGTCACCATTCCCCAAATACACATAGAATTGGAAGACTGACACAAAGAGAGAAAAAAAAAAAGAAAAACCCTTTGGGTCAACATGGAAGAGACACGAATGTCGCGACACCTTACTTCATCCCCAAAAGGAAAACACAAGACAAAAGAAAAGATAAAGGAAATTTTTTTGGATCAACATGGAAGAGGCATGAATGTCTCGACTCCTTGCATCATCCCCAAAAGGGAAACACAAGACAAATGAAAAATGATTACAAGATAAAGAAGAATGAAGGTACACATAGAGGAATGCACAAAAAAAGAGAGCCACCAAATGAAACATCATGGGGGATCACATTACGCACATGCAATCATAAAGAAAAAAAAAAAAACTAGTAAGGCATAGTGAGTCAACCTAAAGTAGGTCATCCACCTCCCAATCATGTTCATTGTATATTGAATCCAGACAACTAGCCAAAGGGACAATAGCAAGTGTTGAACTAGGACCATCACTAGGTTCAACGCTCTTCTTACCTAGGAGAATTGTCATTTAAGCTCATAGAAGAGGAAAACTATGTGTTCAATTCATTATGCACCTCTTCGTCAATTTTAGCAACCTTGTCATCATCATCTAAGTTAATTACAATAGGAGGTCAAATAATAATTTCTAAGGAAGGGTTCAACTCTTGTTGTGGTTGATGTATTGGATTGTTTTGTTGTGGGGTGAGGGTAGAGTCCTCATGCATTGCTTTAGTCATGTTTGGATTTTGATTCTCTTTGCTTATTTCTTCATGTAACCTGTGAGCAAGGGCATGACATCTACACCTATGCTCTCTAGCACCTCTATTTCTTTTAGTTCTATTTCCAAGTTGCATTTGTGTAGGAGCGGGTTGATCAACCACAGGTTTCTTTTCTTCCCTAAGGGGAGGAACGGAAGGAACCATGAGTTTTGCACAACCCCGCCTATGCGACTTTGCAAACTTTGTTTTTTATTAGGAGGCAGAATTTTTTTCATTGTCTCTTGTCTTTTGTAGAAATGAGGTGAAGTTTTTATCTTAGGTTAGTCCCAGTTTGTTTGCATGTTTCTTGAAACTCGATATGGTTTTCATCACTGATAAGTAAAACTGCAGGTAGGACATGTTTCAAGGATGGTTTGAAATATCTTCTTCACATAGAACTTTTTGATAAGATAAAGAAAAGGAAATCATTCTCATGGTTTCCTGAGTTCATGGCTCCAGGAAAAAAGGAAATCCAAGGAAAGGAAGGTTACCTTTGGAGGGAAAAACGAGTTTAAAAACTACTATGATGGATGGTGAGAAAATTCGACATCGAAAGAGGAGAGCTCTGCAGCTTGTTTACTACAGCTGAAGGACACTTTCGCAGGTGAGAAACCATGAGTGGCTTCCTTCTTTTGAGAGTGGTCCAGCTTCAGGGTAATTGGAGAATGGGAGATATCAATGTTTGGAGTCCTGTTGTGGAAGAGTGATCAATCCCATACCATTTGGGAAAAGCTGAGAGCCATACATCTTAGTCCATGCTTTTCATTTTTCTCATATATATCCTTGTCAGCTGTATTAAGTAGGGAATTACCTTAGTGATGCATTTCACTTTCCACAGGATCTATTAGTAATATCCATTGGTGAGTTTCTTGAATTCTAAATACAGCTATCGCCAAAGGACCATGGTGCATGTTTGTTTAAGTCTCTTCAGAGGAGAAAGCAATTAAGAGAGGTTTAGATCATCCCCTTATGAGGAATGACATCTATCACTCCTCCCATGGAATCCATAGGATCATTATCTATAGAATCATGTTGAATAGAATCATTGTTATCATCATTCGTATCAGCATTCATCACATCATTCTTTGTATCTTTTCTAGCTTTGATAAATGAGATGTTATGATTAGGCATAGGGTTGGTAAAGATTTGGAGGTTTTGTTTAGGAGGGGAAACAGAATTATTTTCTTGATCACTAACACCTCCAATGGAAAGATGACCGAAATAATTGAGATCTTGCACAAGATGTTTAAGATGCTTGCAATGCTCTGTATCATGTCCATTTTGTTGGTGATAATGGCAGTAAGATTTTGGTCTATAGCTTGCGGGTAATGGTTTACTAGGATCGGGTGTTTTAACGGAGGTAAGGTAATCATCTTTTGTTCTATGAGTTGGGACATTATGTTATGAAGGGTATCAGGTAAGGGAGTGAATTATCTTTTCGGGTCTCCATAGCTAAATGGTATCATGGCTTTAACAACAGCTACTTGGTTATTGATGTTCTGAGTTGTTTGTTGAGGGGTATTGAATTGAAGGATCCTTTATTTTGTTTCCTAAAAGGTTTGGAATTTTTTTGGTTTGTAGGCTCGGACTTCTCAGTTCGGGTAGAAGTGGATTTTGTATCTTGACTACTAACCGAATTTTGATAATCACAGGGGGTAGTACACAAGTGCATAAAGGAGGGTAATTTCATCATGGTAATATTATCTTGTACATCTTGTTTTGCAAATTTTCTGAGGATCAGGAACCTTGACATTGGTTTGGGAATAAAGTGATTGATAGCATGAGATAAAGTGAGTTATATTTTCTTCTTTTTTTCTTGCATCTCATCAAATCGGCCAAGGTCATCTTAGGGGTCATATGCACTTGGAAATGGTTGAAAAATTCCTCAAAAATTTCATTGAATGAATGAATTGAGTTTATTGGTAATGAAGAAAACCACTCCCAGACAGTATCTTTCAACGACCTAAGGAAAATCTTAGCCAAGAGTTTATCATCAAGGAAAAAGTCACTACATAGGGAAAGATAAGCATTAACATGGTTAGAAGGATCTCCATTCCCTCCATATTTCTCAAATCTAGGCACCTCTACACCTTGTGGCATCGATGTTTGCAATATCTCCAAGGAAATGGACTACTTTTGACATAATATGTAGGTGGGCCATTTTCGTTTTGGTTGATAGTGAAAATTTGTTTTTGAAGGGATGAAACAGTTTGGAAGAGTTTGTTTATGAGAGGGTCATTACTTATGTTATGAGATGGAGGTGAAAAAGATGAGTGGGTTTATGTGTTCAAAGGACAAGTGAATGGAATACTTATAGGTGGTAAAGTGGTAGGGGATATGACATGCGATGCCACAAAGGAACTAGGGATGCTAGTGGAAATATCCAAGGAATCACATTACTAGTTGGTTGTATTGTTTTTGTGACTTGAGGGTTCGTATAGGTATGTATTGAAGCAATTGTTGTAAGAGGAGGAATTTGAGTTCCTCCTTGGCTTGTGACATTTCTTGTAGGTAAAGGACAACTAGTGGTTGAGGTGATATGTTTCTCAAAGATTTGAACTATGTTTTTCACAAGGTCAAGTCCATCTTCACTTTCAAGCATCCAATGAATGTTATATATAGTAGGGATGGAAGTATTTGAAATATTGCCATTTTGCACTTGATGTTGTAGGCTTGCTAAGTCTTCATGAATTTGAATTATGTTTCCTTGTGGGACACTAACAACCATGGTTTCAACATGTGTCACACTACTTGTTCAGGTAAAGAGTTGTTGAGGGTATGGTCCATACCTAGTGTACTAATATCAATACTAGGAGTTGAAAAGTTAGATAACCCAAGATCCACAACGATTGTGCTATCATGAGATGACATGAGTCTCAAACTTTGTCTCACTATAGTATTAGAAATAGGATACCAAATACTCATGCAAGGGATTCTTTAAATGCAATATGTATGAAAATGCAATATAATCTAAGAACAATGAAATGTTTATAACATTAATTCTAGAAACTAAAACAAAAAGCTATAAATAGCGAACAAAAATTGAGAAATAGAACTTTAAATGCCAAAAAATGTAGTGCAAAATGTGCATAGGGACTTATTCGCCCAGGGTGGCCAATGAGTCCCATTAGGGTTTTTTCAAAAATTTCAAAAAAATTCAATTAATTTTTATGCTTTCTATGATGTATGACCTGACTTCTAAGTGCAAGTGAAAATTTTGTTTGATTTTTAATTAAAATAAGTCAAATAAAATAAATTAAAATCAGTGTGTCCATGTCTCTGTATCTCTGTCTTCTCAGGGCATAGAGCATACCCACTTTCCACCTACTACATTAAAGGGTAACCCTAGAGATCTCAATGCAAAGGAGAAAGATGCATTAAATGAGGCATGCGGATGCGAAATAGGGCCAATTAAAGCATAAGAAAGCATAATTATTAATGAAAACCCTAGAAAAGTGTGAAAGTGTGTTACAACACTTTACAACACTTTAAATAAGGCATGATTAAGGTTAAAAAGAGGTTTATTAGGTGTAGTTAATTAATAAAACCTTAGAAAAGTGTGAAAGTGTGTTACAACAGTTCACAACACTTTAGCAAGGTGCCATTCATGTTCATCAGTTCATAAGGGCCCAATACCTAATGTGAATGTTTCAAACACATTACAACACTAAATCAAGGCACCATTAGACCTAGTTTAGAAGGAGGGCCCAAACATGCAAGGGAAAAGGAGGGATACTTTTTTCATTACCACAAAAATAGATTATTAAAAAGTTGTGAAAATATAAAAATGGTGAGGGAAGATCCCATGGTGTGATGGTGGGGCTTATTTCCTATAGTTCCTTCAACCAAGGTTCAAACCTCGTATGTTTGACCTCTACCTCATCAATAATTGAGGGCCCCCCAAAACCTTGTATCTTGATTTTCCCATGTGACATCTAGAGTAGGGAATTTTTATTCCACCAAGGGGGTACATCCCTAGTTTATATTTTTAGGGGGAATCCTATGGTTTAATAGTGGGGTTTCTTTCCTATAGTTCTATCAACCAAGGTTCAAACCTCACGAGGTTTCCCTCTACTACATCAATAATTGAGGGGGCACCAAGATCTTGTATCTTAATTTACCTATGGCATGTTTAGTGAGTAATTTCTATGCCACATAGTGGGTACATCCTTAGTTTAGATAGTCATTCATGGCATACTATAATGATTAAATAATGGAATTATTGATTTTTCCACCAAGGTTCAAATTCCCATTTGAACATTGTGATTGTGATCATTGTGCCCTTTTTAATCCATTGAGATAATGGATTTGAACCTTCATATTTATGTTGTTGGTGTTAATGCTAAGAGACCTAGTGCTCCAAACCCACGTTGGGCTAGTGTACTTATGGGATTTGTGCCTATTTTGGGATAATTCATGCTAGTAGGTTTGGACTTGAAACATAGAAAAATAGATTCACCATCAATAGGGCATCAATGATGAACCTTATTTTCACTAGGTGTTTGTTTCATTTAATTATGTGTGCAATATGATGTAACTAAGGTGCATAAATTAAACCTAACTATTATAATAACAAAAAGGTAGGTTTTAGGAGGGTCAAATGATGTGTACATTTTTTGGAAAGTGTTGTTTTAGGGCCCACTGAGGACTCATTCGCCTTTAGTGGCGAATGGGCCCCTATTAGGGTTTCTGGAAAGTGCTTTCTGGGTTTTTTTTCTCTCAGTCTGCAACTCTAGATTCCAGATGTTCACTATTTCAGGCCTCACTCATCTTTAGTGGTGAATGGGTCCCTATTAGGGTTTTGGAAAACTAACTTTTGGATTTTTTTCTTTAATCTCTTCACTTCTAGGTCCTTGGTGCTCAGCTCTGAAAGTCTAAAAAAAAAATTGTAGCCTTTTTTACGTGATCTTGTAATGTGGATGACCACTTTGCAACTTTTCAAATTTGACAACTTTTCTCAAAATCTTGCTCTTTAACCTAAAAATTGTAATCACACATCAAGAGAAGAGAAAAACTTGTTGATTGTTAGGGAATAGGGGTTTTATTTAGTCAAAACCTATTTAGGTAATTAAACCTTATAATGAAATAATGGACATGAAACATGAAATATGAAATGATAATACCTTGGATGAAGTCTTGGAATGTAAATCAACAATCTAGCATGTCATGGCCATAAGGAATGTAGATCTTGATATTGAATTGGATGTGAAACAATGCTTTCAAATGGATCTTCAATACTACACAACATATGCTCAACAACACGCATGAAGCACTATACCTTTGACATGATGATATGATCTTGAATTGTTGCAATAAAACTTTACTAATCTTCCCTTGAATTCCTTTGAAATGATCTATAATTCTCTTGTGAATGTACTTTTGATTTCTTGAAATATTCTAGGATTGATTAGATGGAACTATGTGAATTAACCTTATATTTATATTAAATCTAAGAATAACCCCAAAATTCAAATAATCCAAGTCAACATCAGATCTAGGATTGAAAATAATTAAAATACCATCACAAATAAATTCAAAAAGGAGTGTTCTAAGCAAGGAGGAACCATTCACAACCTTGGGTGAATGGGTCCTAGCACAATTTCCTAGGACCAAGCTTTGAGAGGTGAATTACCATCAAAAACCCACCTCAACTATGCCAAGAAAGGGGTGTCCTATGTTAGGAGGACTCATTCGCCAAAAGTGGTGAATGGGTCCTAGTTTTCATTTTTCTAGGTGATCCATAGATTTTTGGGTAGGATTTATAGGCTACTCTTGCACTCTTAGAATGTTTCACCTAAAAGGAGAGAGGTAAACCCCACACAAAAGATCTAGCTAGGTTCACTCAAATAGAAGATTGTATGATTAAATTATGACTAAACACAATTATCTAAATGCTGCTAAGTACTTAAATTGATTGATTATGAATGCAAAATCTAAGAAACAAGTGATGTTTGAAAACACATTGTGTATTGCATAAACACCTAAATATCAATCCAAACTGTAACAAAACTTAACAAAACTGAAAGTATGCACCTAGAGTGTGTATGAAGATTGGAAATGAAATTTGAAATGCTTTCTAATGCTGATTTTCAGGCCTAGTGGGACTTATTCACCATTCTAGGTAAATCAGTCCTAGTTCTACAAAACTGTGCTAGAACTTGTTTCAAACAAAAGGGTATCTAAAAATACATAAAACTAAAAAATGGCGGAATTGGGACTTTCATTATACCCATGGAAAATGAGTCCACTTTTGAGATTTTTGAAGATATTCAAAGGTGGATAATTTAAGCTTTTAATTACGAACTTTGGCTTTTCCTCACAGTTTTAAGCCTTCCGAAACTTCTGATTTGAGCGTGAAAATGAGTTTTTGTTGATGTTTTGGCCGATCAATGAAGAGAGAGACCTAAAAATTCTATATAATCCTCAGAAGGTGGCTGGCTACAAGAGTCCTAAATCTACAAAACAAAGAAGAGAAGAAATGTTTGAGAATGTTAGGGCATGAGGGTTTGCCTTGGTCAAACCACTTTTAGGTAATTAAACCAAAATGGTTAAAGAATGGAATGAAACATGTAATAATGGAGTTTATTACCTTTCCATGATGTTTTATCATAGGGAAATTCTATATGAAACATAGAAGAATCTTCCCTTAGATAGCTCTAAAATTAATCTTGAATTGTGAGCATGATATTTAAGACCACAAGTTTGACTTGAGGATGGAATATTGGTTGGATGGATGAGATGATGAGGATGAGAGATCCCTGAAATGGGGAGAAACACTTATTTATACTCCTTGTGCCTTATTAACCTGATGATACCTCATCACAGGCTGACATCAAGTAATTTTGAATAAAAACCCAAAAGGAAATTTGATTTTTTTTGAATTTTGAGCCAAGTGGGACTTATTCGCCACCCATGGTGAATGGTTTCTACCTTGGACTTGAAAGTGGGTGTCGAAGATTGAGTCACATTTAATATTATTTAATAGAGGTTTATATTCAAAATACACTTAATTAAACCCCAACATAAGGGCACATAAAAGGGTCAAAGATAAAGCTAGAAAAGCGTGAAGTCCTTTATTTACAAGGGCTTTTTGCAGCATGGGAATGTAGGACTTGATATAGAAGTGATGAAAGGTGATTTTCTAGGTGAATTATGAAAGAAATGAATAAAGTCTACTTAAAAAGTGTAAAATGTTTTACTGGCAAAAAGCTTTAGAAACACTACAGGAATAATAAAGAAACGTTTCCAATTTGCAAAGGGTCCCAAGACTTAATTGTGAATTGCGCTAAGAATTTCCATACAACTTGCTTGAATCAAGGTATGTTAAGTCCATTTTATCGTAGTGTATCAAACTAAAAGTGCTTTTTCTACAACACATTTAACCCTCTTTAGTGAGAGGATGAACTTGCTTCAAACTCACACTAAAGTAGACATTCAAGAGAGGTACAAGTGTACAAATGTAGATGAAGAAGGTTGAAAAAGATCAAGAAGGTATTCAAGCCCCTAGGATCAAAGATCCTAAGTCAAACCAATAAGATACATAATCATGCAATGGCAAGAATGAAAAATGGGTTGGAAAATATGCACTCATTTTTGGGCCACAAAACTTTAGGTCGTCTACAGGGTGAGTTATCCCTTAGAAGTAATTTGAAAAATTAAAATGGTGGATCAAGCTTTGTCCATTTGTCCAACTAGTTGTGGATCAGATCTAGGCTGGTTGTCCAAAAGAAAATGCATACTCACTCTTGGGCAATGGAACTCTTGGTGGCCCGCCGGGTGAGAAGACCCAAAAGGTGAAATACATACGCTAGTGGGTATGAACTCACAAAACACATAGAAGGCTATGGGGAAAGTCATGTTGCTGAATGGGCTTCCCGCTCAACCATATCAAATTTATACCTCCTGATAACTTTAACAAGGAACCACAAAGAAGGTGTTGTTTCAAGCTTTATGAAGTAAGCAAAACTTCGTATGCTTGACACTCATAGACATTATTAATGCAAAATAGTGTAAATATTGTTCAAAGGGATTTTTCTTGATTCTTGCAAGGTCTCATCTTAGAAGATTTATATCATGCATAAATGTACCAGAGGATAGAGTCAGAGTATGTATCGGAGGAATCAAAAGGCCCGTGACTCCCTTGAGAAGAAAGGATGCGTTAGAGAATTTTGACCGGAGGAATGTGGAGTGAGTGATGTCCATTGCTACTTTAAAGTAGTTCTTGAAATTGCCCGTACTTTATAAGGAAATTTTTAAAGTAGAAGGAGGAACATGAGGAGCTTACTCTTTCGTAAAGGCCCGTCGATCCCTTATGTTTCAATGAAACTCGTCATAAAAAGATGGTATGCAGCTGGCAGACCAACAAGGCGTATCGTCCCACATCCCAAACTACTCTTGTATTCCACAAGAAGGTTACTGCAGTAATTCAAAGGGCTTGGCTTAAAGTGGCTATCTGAGGATGAGGTACGCAGCACACCCCATTGAGTACTGGGACAAGGGTTAGCTGAAATGGTGGATGAGGTGTAGGTGAGAGTGAAAATCAGTATCAATTAGAGGAATTAGGTACCCCCATAGAGGGAAGCATACCAAACTCCTAAAAATGTTGAATTTTATGATTCAAAGCATTACATTCATTAGTGGAGTGACCATGAATGTGATGATAGGCATAGAATGAAGTCTTGTAAGAGCATTTCTTTCAAGTTCTGGGAGGGAGAGTGATCAAGTGATCTTGGAGGAGTCTCGACAAGATACCCTCTTGATCAATGGTAGAAGGTGGTCTTGTGGTTTGTGACAAAGATACCCCTTGCTTAGTATTTGTTGTCATATCTATGCAAGACTATTTAGATTATGATATTTGGGTTTCTCCATTATAGGAGCCCATATAAAATCTAATGAATTCAAATCATGAACATTTTACGAGATGACATTGGCATTAAGCGAAGGTGAATTTGTTTGTTTCATATTTCATAAAGGATGATTTTAAAGACCACTAGTATTGATGAGTTTAGGATGGAGGATTGTTAAGGATGATTTAGGAGTTCTTTGTGCAATATTGTTGATGTTGACTGAAGACTTGTTGATCTTAATCAAATGACAATAACCAAGACCATGAGTTGTTTGTTGTGTGATAGAGTCGATAGGGTTGTTGATACCTTGTTCTGAAGCACCACATCCTTTTCCACTATAGCCAAGTTGTTTCATGAGGTCATAACCTTTTCCATAAAGATTCTTCATTGCTTTTGGATCAGGTGGTGGTTGGTCATAAGTGTCGTCAAAAGTCATTGTGTAGTTTTCTTCTTTGTCTAAAGTGGTTGAGGTGGATGCTTTAGAAAGGTCATCTGAATGTTATGTTGACATTATTGTTGGTTGATCTTGTGTCTCATCTTTCTTTTGTTTGAATATGTATTCGCCCATAAATGATGGTGTGATTTCTAAGGATCCCCAATCGTCACCAAATAATTTAGACACTGATTCCTCATTGTTTTGTTTTATTTCAAGAGGGTCTACATTGGATGTTGGAATCAATTTTTTCAGTGGACTTGTAGCTCCTTTTTCAAGGTGCAAGGAAATTTCAGGCTCAGGCTCTATTTCAACTTGATAAATATTATTGTTATAGACATATTTCATTATACGATGAAGGGTTGAAGGCACTGCATGCATCTCATGAATCCATGGTCTACCTAAAAGAAGATTATATGAAAGATCATGAGGCATGACATGAATAGGAGTTTGCAAAGTAGCCACCCCAACTGTAATAGGCAAAGTGATTACACCGAGCAGTTGCTTCATTGCATTTTCAAATCCTCAAATAGATAAGAAATTAGGTTGTATTTGTGACTTGTCAACACACAATCTATCAAGGAGATTCACACTACACACATTAAGGGCATAACCATTATCAATAAGGGTTCATTTTATCCCTATCTAATTGTATTGAGAAATGATCATGAAAGCTTCATTTTTTTTTTGCACTTCCAAAGGGG
>VDFB02030593.1:0-13243 GCA_007258455.2 Sequoia sempervirens
TCCTAGGATAGAAATGGATAAAATTTATCAATCCTAGGATAGAAATGGATAAAAATTAATCAATCCTAGGATAGAAACATCATATTTATTTTGTGGTTTAAAATTGAACATCATGCTTATTATGGAGCAATATCTCCATATAGAGTAAATCATTTGTCTTTTGGGTTTTAAAAAGAACAACATCTTTGCTGTGATTGGGTGATAGGTTTATGCTCTCCCCTTAACTGGGTGCATCAAAAAACCAGACTCACCATTACTTTACGCATTTTAAAGCTTTCTTAAAACCTTTAGACAGGTCTGCCGTAGTGGGAAAAAGTACTCACCCTACGAGAATGACCTGAGTGGGGACAGCCAAAAGCCATGGCATTCCAACCCACTTTAAAATTTATGTGAATTTGGGGAAACCCTCTTTCAACGGAAGTGCGCAGGATAACCATCCCCAAAATCTTTGTTCTAAAGATTGGGAGGTCTCTCGAGGGAGTTTATCCATTTGCCGCTCCGAACGGAAACCCTATCTAAGAACCTAGAACTAGAAGCACAATTATATGGTGAGTGCTTGAGGGTAGATTCTTCCCAGCCCTACAACTGTAGAAATATTACAATGTTTTTCCAAGGATACATTTGCTCGGGGATCGGTATCCCTTAGTCGCCTCTAAGAATGCGCTTTGGAAAAGGAACAAACAGGCCCTCTAGGGGGTGACATGGCTGTGTGAATCAATGCAATTCCAAGCTGTGGGCCATTCGAGTATATAACGATGACCTTTTGTCTCTAGGAGTGAGTCTATCTGAAGTGTTTTATCTTGTTATCAAACCAGTGAAAATCAAGAAGAATCATTGATTCTTGAGAACATACACTATTTGTTTAGATTCTAGGGTTTTTAAGGACAACCATTCTATTCTTGATTGTTGTGTTTTCTCTCATTAAATTCAGATAAGATCATCACAAAAATCTTCAAAATCAAAACATTTGTGGAATTCTCATGATTCGAGATTGGGTATCCACCAAGTTTGTCAAGAAATCTCTTGTCAAATGAATTAGAAAACCCAAGAAAACACTTGCATACAAACAACTTCTAAGAAAGCAACGATTTCTATATCAAATCAGGAAAGTTCTACTCCAACATAGGACTTTTATTCATAGGTATCATAATTTCTCTAGAGGTTATACGGATGATTATGCTGTAGCTCCCTTAGATTCACAAGCATTTTATCAAAGAAGAGCTCTTAGGCAACACCACAATCACAGTCAAAGAATTCATCCAGAATACATTCCACAACCAGCCATACAATACGATACCAGACCAAGTGAGTTTCATAGAATAAGATAGTTTCTGTCTTAGCACCTCATGGTTCTATTTTAGCGCGTCAAATCTCTGTTCCAACGCGTTGCTCCTTTGTTTTAGCGCGCAGAGTCTCTATTTGAGCGCTTTCGGTCATTGTTCCAGTGCGTAGCTCCTCTGTTTCAGCGCGTCAAGTCTCTGTTTTAACGCTTTCAGTCACTGTTCCAGCGCGTAGCTCCTCTGTTTCAGCGCGTAGAGTCTCTGTTCCAGTGCTTTCGGTTTCTTTTTTAGCGCGTAGTGTCTCTATTCCAATGCGTTAAGTCTATGTTCCAGCGCGTAGCTCCTCTGTTTTAGCGCGCCATAAAGTCAGAAAAACAGAGAGTTAATAGGACATTTTGTCAGTTTGCCCGTATCGATAACAAGGTTTTCATCAGTCCAGAACTTTTTTTTTCCACAGTCCAGAACACTTAGGTCACACAAAAGGAAAGCTTTACCCCTACACCTAGATCTTGAAACATCTCGCATAGTGTCATTATCACCAGATCTGAGATTTTCTGTCAAAGTTTCCTATCAAGGATTTTATGATCCTTCCATCACGAAACTAGATAAGACTAAATCATATTTTAAATCAACAACCTTGACACTTATCCAATCAAAAATCCAAGATCAAAAGTCTAGAGTAAAACTTTAAACATTTGTATGCCTATTTTCACATGAGCAGCATATCAAAAACAATAAGAAGAAAAAAATGAAAGAATAGCAGTCGTGGCTGAAGAAAACCCTTGGGGACGATATAGCAACACTGATCCTCTCACTAACTCACATGAGAAAGAAATAGCTGCAGAGGAAATCGAAAAGGTTCAACAAGACCCTCATTTCCATAAATTTATGGAAAAGATGCTAGAGCAAGATATGGAAAAGTATCTTCTATTATTAGCTGACAAAGGTGCTAAGCTTCCTAAAGACTTTGATGTCAATCAACTCAAGGAAACAACCACACCTAACTCCACTAGTATAGAAAATCCAAATCAAATATATGCTTTGACAAAACAAATCCAACAATTACAATTGCAGTTCCAAAATATCCAACAAGGGCCAACAAAAAGATATTCCTTACAGGACATTTGCCCTTATCCATTCGACTCAAGCATTAACATGATACCATTTCCAAGGTATTGTGAGTAACCAAAATACAACAAATACAATGGGAGAACCGATCCATTTGATCACGTACGAGAATTTCGAGCCATGAGCATAGATTTTGCACACGAGGACTCTTACCTACTACGATTATTTCCAAGAAGCTTAGGAAACACTTGCATGGAGTGGTTTTCTGAATTGGAACCTGGGATTCAATCCTTTGAAGAACTAATCAATAGGTTCATAACACACTTCTCATTCAACATCCAACATGGGGTAACCTTAAAAGAACTCTACAACACCAAACAAGCAAAGGGTGAAAAGTTTCTTTCCTTTCTCCAACGATGGAGAAGGCTATTTGCTAAATACCCTAGAACTATTCCTGAAGAGAAGATAGAGATGTTCATTGATAACTTAGTGGATGACATGAATTAAAGATTAGACTTACAATGTCCATCTACATTTGAACAATCTATCGAAAAGGGGCTCAAAATTGAAGAGGCTCTCATTAAAAGAGGAACAATCAAACACTTCATTGAAGGTTCAAGCAATAACAATTCCTCTAACAACAACAACGAAAAGCCAAGATTTTGGCAAAAGAACAAGAATACTGATAACATAATCAATACACACACATCTAAACCAGTATTCACCTTGACGCCAACCCCTACAAACAAACAAAACAATGGTCTTAATGTCAAACAAAGTGGTGAACAAGGCAATAATCAAAACAATGGAGAGACAAAAACCCAATCATTCCAATGACCATCCAATAAATGAAAATTCATGTCATTAGGAAAATCATTGGAATCGGTCCTCAAAGAACTTTTAGATGAAAAACTCATTCAAGTACAAGAGGCTAGAAATTGGGACCCTCAAGTCAAACCATCATGGTGGAATGACTTACATTACTGTCACTACCATCAAAATAAAGGCCACATGATTGAAAATTGTTGGCAATTAAAACATGCGGTACAAGACCTCATAGATCAAAAGAAAGTATTTGTAGAGGAACACCAAACAAACAAAGATCATACAAAGTTCAAAAATCCTCTACCCAATTATCAAAAGGGAGAATCCTCTTCCACAAACACCAAAGGCAAGAATGTTGGTTATGTTTATGACACAACAATCCTTTGCTTTTCTGTTGCCAAGGAGGATGAGGAGTTATGCAACCAAATCAATCAGAACAACGACATTACATCTACCAATTTGGTACAACATATGGAAAAATCTGAAAACCAAATCAATGCAATCACACTCAAAGGGAAACAAGAGTACCAACCAGTTAATGCCACAACAAGGGCACAATCCAAAGTTATATTGAAAGGAGCATCGATATCATCCCCATATGTGGATCCTCCCTCTAATCAATATAATCTCATCGATCAATTACAGAAAATACCGGCACAAATATCCATCTTGGAACTTTTAAAGATTTCCCCATCACACAAAGAGGTTCTTGAACAAGCTCTTGTATCAACCATGGTACCTAACAATTTGGATGTGTGTCAATTCCAAGCTATGGTGGGACATCTATCTGCACCTTATTGCCTTTCATTTTCTGAACATGATGATGTGTCACTCACCCATCCACATAATTCTGCTCTTCACATTGAAGTCCTCATCCATAAACACCGTGTAAAGCGTGTCCTAATAGATGGAGGGGCTGGTTTAAATATTTGTACCTTAAAGTTGATTCGTGCACTAGGATACTCAGATGAAGCCATCGATACAAGAAGAAAAATCACAATCAAAGCATATGATGAGGAAGAAAGATCCTCTAAAGGATTGATCATATTACCCATTCAAGTGGGACCTATTGTCCAAAAGGTGGTTTTCCAAGTCTTAGATAGGGAACTAACATACAACATACTGTTGGGACGCCCTTGGATTCATGATATGCAAGCAGTACCTTCCACCTATCATCAATGCCTAAAATTTCTTGTCAATGGATAGGAGGTAACAATCACAGCAGACTATAATGACACCCAAGCTTGTCATGCATTGAAGACATCTCAGGATACATTCATACCTCACAATAGAGAAGTCAGCACATCAGATGGTGAGCAACAGCAGAACTTCATATCAAAGTGGCTTCCAAAACAACAAAAATCACAAGAGATAAGGGTGGCACAATCTAACCCTTCAAATGTCGAAGAACAATTGGCTCCACTCTCACATCGATTCACTAAGGAATTGCAGATAAGTGATGAAGGAATAAGTGAATATGGTGTTGGACACTCATTTCATATATCACAAATGTTACCCTCCTTACAAATGTATGGACAGCCATCTACAAACACCCACAATTCAGAACAATCTACAACAGCATTAGATGGCAGATTTGTAAAAGCTGGAAGCTTAGATGAAGAATCAGAAGACAAGGCCATACTAAATTGGCTTTATAAGGATGAGGAAGCTTCCACTTCCACAAGTAACATCATAGAGACAAATCAATATGGAAAAGGAAAAACTATTCTGGAGAAGATGGGATATTCAGGATAGGGACCTCTTGGATTAAGGAAACAAGGCATAACAAAACCAATCCAGCCTCTTGCGCTCCAACATAAGGATAAAACAGGACTAGGATATGCAGCAAAACAAGGATCTCTTGATCAAGGGAAACAAAGTGTAACGGAACCAATCCAAGTCCTCGCAATTCAGCAAAATGGCAGAGCTGGGCTAGGATACACAGAAAAAGCAAGAGCCGAAATCACCAATAAAACTGTGGAGCGTATTCTTCAAATAAGAGATAACTCTGAAATAGATTCAAATGAGTATGAGTGGGACAACTTATCAGATGTTTCCTATGAAGATATTCAGATCGACATTATCAAAAAGTATACCCCCAAACTCGAGGAGGGTCAAAGCTCAAGTTTTAATCCTATTGACTTTGAAACACAAAATTTTGATGACTCAAGTGAAGATGAATGGACATCGATTGAGATAATTGATGTGGAAGAAAATACCTTTATAGGCCTCGACATAACCACTAACAATCTAGACGACATTTCCGTTCGAGCTTTTACAATCGCTGACCTCAACCCATCTAATGATTCATTTCCTTTACTGCATCCAGAGCTTATCGAATGGGAACCCCAACACCCTATTGACCTCCCTATTTTTGATAATGATTCTACCATTATTAATTATCTTTGCTGTGAGGAATCTGATACTTGTTCTACCAATACTTCTTTTAATGATGCTTTTAGGCAGGAGGATGCCAAGCCTTCCAGTTGCAAAAGTATGAAAATAAATAATGGATCTAATGGTGAAAACCATTTTATGGTAGTATTAGATCCTAAAATAGTAAAAACAAAGAACACATCCAATGGTGAAAACCTCATTGAGGTTCCAAAGGATGGAAGGTTTGACATCCTCCACAACATTACCATGAAGATCATGGTGTTGATAGAACCCACCACAGTCTATTAATATTGGCACAGCAGAGAAAGCAAGAATCCTACACCTAGCGGCATCCATGACAGATACAAAAAAGCCAGATTTTATCAAATTCTTTGAAGGACGATGCATCAATTTTGCTTGGTCATACTCTGACATGCCAGGCTTAGACACAGATCTCATTATGCATCACTTATCCTTACCAGCTGGCACTAAACCAGTCAAACAAAAACTGAGAAAGATGCATCCACATGTTGCATTATTGGTAAAAATGATTTGAAGAAACTACTAGATGTTGGGTTTACTCCGGATCTATTGATTATCACGGGGAAATGGATATCAACATTGTACACATTTTCAAAGCGGATAACACCATTAGAATATGTCGCAGTTTACGGGATTTAAATAAAGCATGTCAAAAGGATGATTTTCTTTGCCAAACATAAACATGATTGTAGATCCTAACGGTGGCCATCAAATATTTATCACTCATGGATGGATTTTTAGGATACAATCAAATCAAAATAGCTCCTGAAGACCAAGAAAAGACAGCATTTACATGTCCTTGGGGCACCTTTTTCTCGAACGTCATGCCTTTTGGGTTAAAGAATGCGGGAGCTACATACCAGCGAGCTATGACAACAATCTTCCATGATATGATGCACACCTTCATGGAGGACTATGTGGATGATATCTTAGCAAAGTCTTACACCAGGGAAGGACATCTAGAGATATTGGCCAGAATATTTGATAGGTTGGAAAAATTCAAAGTCAGATTGAATCCTAAGAAATGTGCCTTTGGAGTAACATCAACAAAACTCCTGAGATACATAGTTTCTACAAAAGGCATTGAAGTAGATCCAGCAAAAGTTAAAGCCATTATGGAAATGCCACCTCCTAAGAATATCAGTACATTAAGATCTCTACAAGGCCGACTACAGGCCATCAAAAGATTCATCTCTCAATTAGCAGATCGGTGTCATCCATTCAACCATCTTTTGCATAAAAATGTGTCTTTTAAATGGGATGAACAGTGTGAGAATACTTTCAACCAAATCAAGCATTATTTGATGACACCACCAATCTTGGTGCCACCCAGTGAAGACAAGCCATTGTTACTATATATCGCAACAACAAATATTTCTTTAGGAGCCTTGCTAGCACAAAAGGATAAAGAAGGAAAGGAACAAGCTATATACTATATCAGTAGGACACTAAATGGACATGAAGTAAACTACACATTCATTGAAAAATCATGCTTAGCAGTAGTATTTGCAACACAAAAATTGCGGCACTATATGCTCACTCACACTGTCAAGCTCGTTGCAAAAATTGATCCTCTCAAGTATTTACTGAGCAAAGCAGCTTTAACGGGAAGGTTGGCAAAGTGGGTCATGCTCCTTAGTGAGTTTGACATTCAGTATGTCGAAAGGTGAGCTATCAAAGGACAAGTCATCGTCGACCAATTAGCAGAAGCTCCATTATCAGACGGTCATCCTATGACCATGGAATTTCCTGATGCGGATATCCTCAACATTACAACACAGCCGTGGCAACTCTACTTCGATGGATCCTACACACAACATGGATCAGGGGCAGGAATTTTATTTGTCACACCTCTTGGGCACACCATTCCATGATCTTATAGGCTTACCTTCCGTTGCACTAACAATGTGGCTGAATATGAAGCTTTGATCCTTGGAATTAAAATGGCTATTGACTGGAAAATCACAGAACTATAGGTGTATGGAGACTCCCAGTTAATCATCTATCAAGTCAATAATGATTACCAAACTAAGGATGACACACTGATTTTATACAAGAGGCTGGTAGATGACCTAAGAAAATACTTCATAGAAATCAAATTTGAGCAGATACCAAGATCAGAGAACAAAGCAGCAGATGCCATGGCCACAATAGCATCTCTTCTACAAATGCCTGAAACGCAAGATCGTTATCGATTTATTGTAGAACAAGTATCAAATCCTGCATACGCAAATCCCAAATCCCAAACCATAAGCCTTTTGGATAGTGCCCAATCTTCCATTTATGGAGACATTTATACTTATCTAAAGGATAATATCTTACCGCCAGATCTTTCTCGCAACCAAAAGCGCAACTTCGTACGCCAATCCGCCAAACATACCATTATTGCTAACACCCTTTATCGTTGAGGCCTAGATGGTACTCTTTTACGTTGTTTAGAACATAACGAATCCGCTTCAGCTTTACATGAGGTCCATGAAGGAATTTGTGGTACACATTCAAGTGGATTATCCTTAGCCAAGAAACTCCTTCGTTTGGGGTATTACTGGCCACACATGGAACAAGAATCTTATCAGTTTGTCAAAAGATGTCCAAAATGCTAGATCCATGGCAATCTTATACATGCACCAGCATAGGAGCTACATCCATTTGCAACTACATGGCCTTTCTGTCAGTGGGGATTAGACACGGTAGGAAAATTAACCCATCTTCATCTAATAGACACAAGTTCATTATCGACGGAATATTTTACAAAATGGGTGGAAGCAGTTCCCTTAACCACAATCACTAGGAAGCAAATATCATCTTTCATACTCAATTATCTCATCTGTAGATATGGGATACCCCAGTCAATCATTACAGATAATGGTAGGCCTTTCAAGAACCAAGGCGTTCAAGAAGCGTGAAAAGTTTCATATCCAACATAAGCTTTTCAACCCGTATTACCTGGTAATGAATGATGACTTCCAACAAAACAATCCTAAGATTCTCAAAAGGCTGTGAATGAGGTAGAGCATTGATTGTACGTTCAGCTTAACCCTGTTCTTTGGGCTTACAAGACTAGCATCAGAACACCAACAGGAGCTACGCCATATGCTCTTGTTTATGGATTAGAAGCAATATTACCTATTGAGGTAGAAATTCCATCCCTTCGAGTTTCACTAAAAGGACTCATTTCGGATGAAGATTATAGGATCTCTAGACTTCAAGAATTAGAGCTACTTGATGAACGTCGACAACAAGCTATCAATCATTTGACAGCCTATCAACAAAGAATGTCTAGGAACTATAATCATAGGGTTAAGCCTAGAGTCTTCCAGATCAGAGACTTGGTCCTATGGGAAAACCATAGAAATCAAGCAGACAGAGAAAAGAAGGGAAAGTTTGAACCTAACTGGATAGGACCTTATGTAATCATATCAGTCTATGGATCAGGAGCATATCGACTATCTACACTAGAGGGAGACATGTTGGAGGAGCCCATGAGCAGAGGGGAATTCATCTCTGACGATTCTACATAGGGATATCAGGTACACGGTCAAAATTTGTCTTGATGAAAGCGGCAAGCAGGCGTCATGATTAATGAGAAAAGGGAAAAACAAAAATTTAAAAAATTTAAAAAATACAAAAAAGGAAAAGAGGACCTAATCAAAAACAAGTAGTAAAGCAGCAGAAAGCGGTTACTTGTGATTTTCACCAGCTCTTCTATCTATTTAGATACAGTTTTGTCACGATTGTTTCCTTTCGGATCATTTCCGTCCATCATTTGAGATAATCATTATCACTATCCATATCATAGCAGAGATATCATGTTTTACCCTAGCTTAGGGGCAACATCCTAGTGTTATTTGGTACAATGGACTTTCAGCTTAAATGGAAAGGAAATCAAACATGACAATATCAGTGGCAATCCATCATAAATCCAAAAACATCGAGAAAATCAAAAATCCAAAAACATCATAAAATCAAAAATCCAAAAACATCCAGGAAAGATAAAAATCCAAAACATCAAAAATCAGAAATCCAAAACATGGGAAAATCGAAATCCAAAAACATCAGAAAATTCAAAATCCAAAAACATCAGAAAATCCAAAATCCAAAAAACATCAGAAAATCAAAAACACAAAAATAGAGTCTACATCAGTCAAAAGTGGAGTCTGTGTCAGTCGAACTATGTGGTCTCTGCGTGTATAACGTAGGCAAGACTAATCTTTGATCAGTCCCCGAGACCCCTAGGATAGGTCTTTTAGGTCACATCATTTGGTCAAACGTTTGGGAATATCATGCACACATCAGCACACACATCTCAACACTGATGATCTAATCTGAATAATGATTTGAAAATACATTAAGTAGAATTTGAATTGTTGTGCTTTTCATTTTATCATTTGATTATCATTTCTTTGGAACTACTCAATGATGTATTGAACCAGAGAAGTAAGGAAGAAGAATGATACCTTTTCTTTGTTTGTTGTTTGTGGAGTTAGTGTTATTATTTTGTGGTGGCGGGAAGTGCTCACCAAGTATCATGGATGACATTCCAATTCACTTAAGATAATGATTAATTCTTGTATGTTTATGCAAGAAATGCTCAGGTCATCTCGGTCTAATTATACCTTGATGCTTGTGTTCCTTGCAATATCAAATATCATGAAAATACTTTCGGGTCATCATTGGTCTATCTCATATCATTGATGCTTGTATTCACTTTCAACATTTTTAAAATAAAGCTGATGATGATACAAAGCAGAATAAAATGATTATTGAAATGACATAGTTTGCATTGATAAAATAGGCATTTGCATGGCTATCATAGATTGCATTCATAATAATACATCTGCAGATTACTGGTGGCACAAGTTACAATGATTCATTCACAAACGATGTTATCTTTTCTTATTAAAGATTGAGTATACTTGACACATGCAATTTTCATAACGGCATGCATATAAGATCATCTCTTCATCTCATCATAAAAATTCACAATAAACATCTCATTTCGTGACATCATATGCACATTATGTTACATCATTACATTTCATTCATCCATCATTCATTTACAATTCATTCATTTACATTTACATTACATCATTACATTTCATAAATTAAATACACATCATTTTCATCTATACATTTCTTCATCCATTACATTTCATTTACATCTCATACATCATTACATTTTCATCATTACATTTTCATCACACATCATTAAATTTCATTCATTACATTTAGATACATCATTCATTTATATACATCAATACATTTACCGCTCATCACTCATTACATTTATCATTCATATTTATCATCTCATTACATACATCATTAAATTTATATCTCATTTTATACAACATATATCCAATATCCATACATCATTCATTAACATCACATTTTATTTATCATACATTGCATCTCATTCAAAAAAGAAATACATCATCAATATCATATCACATCATCATTACTGCATCCATACATGCTACTAATATAAAACATCATTAAATCAATGCATCCATCACATCAATACATCATAAAATCAATGCATCCATCACATCAATACATCATGAAATCAATACATCCATCACATCAATCATATATAAAACATCATAAAATCAATGCATCCATCACATAAATCATGTCGGAACACATCATAAATCAATCGAACTGCTGCACATATATATCTCATCAAGTGTCAAGTATACAATGAAGTCTGAAAAGGACGAAAATAACATCATGTCAAAAAGGACTGTATGTAACTCTCAAAAGATACCAACTGCAATCAAGTAGTACTCCCACCAGAAGGAGCAGGTCTCACACCAGTATCAGTACCACCACCAGATGTCCCAGGATCTCTTGGACCTCTCGGAAGCGGTTGTGTCACACCTCTGCTCACTATCCTCGATCGAGTCCTCTCTGAGTGAGACTGAGCATAACTGACTCTCTGCTCTGGGGGCAAAGCTCATGGTAGCGGCTCCTGTAAAACTCAATCTCAGCACCAGCCCGCATGGCCTCCCGCATGTAATCTGCCACAGATGTCATATCTGCCACTCTCTGCAATCTCTCTGTAGTAGCCTGAGCTATCTCTACTATCTGTCTAATAATGTCTCGCTCGGCAGTCAAGGCTGTGATTTGTGTCTCGGCAGTAGTCAACTGTGCCCGTACACCTGTCAACTAAGCATGTGCAGTCGTTGCTACCTGTAGAGCCTCATCTCTCTCACCAATCAACGAGGTAATATGCGTCTGTGTAGTAGCTAGTTGTGCCTGCATCTGAGCCTGTGTCTGTGCTAATAAGCCCTGCACCTGTGCTAGCTATCCCTGTAAAGTCTGCACCTGCACCTGTAGACCTGCAACCTCTGATGGATCTGCCGATGAGGAAGTGACAGCCTGCCTCTTACGAGGCGCACTGGTGGATGGCTCTGAAGTGCCTGCTACGCCCGGCCTCCTCCCATCCCCGTCATCATCATCGCTGCTATCCTCACTGCTACTGGAACTCTCATCACTGTCAGTCTCTGAGCTGCTCTCCACATCCACATCTGCATCCTCCTCTCTCTCCTGTCTCTGACCAACCTGAACACCCCCTGCTAGTGTTGCTGCTGGTGCGGGTACTGGCTCATCCAGAATGGTGATACATGGAGGAGGGTGCAGATCCAGATACTCTCTGTACTCAGGAGTAATCGACGCCTCAACAATGTCCCATCGGACATCCCATGCTGATGGCTGTAAAGCACGATAACCCTCAACAAGTGCCCCATAAGGCAAACTGGGACCCCAATCAGGAACATCTATCCGACGTCGGCCATAATGTGCTACACCCTGTGGCATACACTGCACAATACCATACTATCTGTACACACGACGAAATAGGAATCGCTCCAAGACCCTGGGGCTCTTCCCGATCAAATACATAGAATCAGACAAAAACCCCAACTCAATATCATCATCGTCCCAGTCATCACAATCCAAATAAGGACACCAGGTCACTGCCTCAATGTCATCAATAATCCGCCTCCAATACTCAAGCTTACCCATCATATGCTGGGTAGGCCTGCCTCTATACCAAAACACATATGGCCTCGTCGCTGGCCTGGCTAACACTGGCACGGGACGCGTAACAACAATATGCTCCCATGCCCATACCTGGAGAAGGGTAGCTCCCGCCGATAGACTGCTGCCATCGAGATACACGATCCAATGCAAATCATGATATAATTGGGCAAGCATACCTCATCCTATGGGCCACCAGACCCTCTAACACCCGACCCCACCCAAGAGATAGACCCTTTGACCTCTTATCAGGACAAAGGAATCCACCAATAAAATCGGCCAAAACTAAAGGAAGTGGTGCATACGAATCGTGCATCTCAACCCATGGAATCCACTCTCCCGCAATCTGATGATCTTGAAAGACTCTCCGCACAGCCTCTATACCACCAACCTCCTCTGAATCATGTACCACAATCTCTCCAACAAAAGGAATGCGAAGAATACGCCATACATCCTCTGGCGTCATGGTCATCTCGCTAGTAGGTAAGTGAAAGGTATTGTGGTCACTATGCCACCTCTCTGCTAAAGCTGTCAACAGACCCCTATTAAGTCTAATATGGGGCATATCCAATAATGTCGCTAAGCCACAATCCGTAATATGCTGTCTCTCGTCT
>VDFB02030595.1:0-20471 GCA_007258455.2 Sequoia sempervirens
CTCTATGTACATCCAACATATATGTTCAATAATTATTAGCCCTCTATGCATAATGCCATTCAAACTATATAGTTTAAATGTTTCCTTTTGCATTCTGTCATTTCTAGCTTTTCCAATATTTGCTCTTTGTTTGTTATGTTTTCAAGAGTTTATGGTGACTGAGTAGAAGTTGTTATGGTTGCACACTCCAGACCCATAAACAAGTTACTTGAGGCAATACATAGTTATTTTCCTCTCACTTTTTTCATTTTATGCTGTTAATGCAACCAAGTCTCGACACTGCTTTTATGCATTGTACTTTATAGTCACTTTTCCATCACACATTCTAATGTATAGAGTACATCCCTGTATAGAGAAATCCATTTGTTGCTTTCGCTGCATATATGCATATTTACATGTATATATGCCTCTATGTCCATATGCACATATGCACATTTTCATGTATGCATGTATTCATCTAAGCTTCTACGTATCCCTGTATGCAATTGCGTATACATGTGTCCATGCATTTATGGATGTGCCACTCTAGCCTTGTAGCAATTTATTCTGTTATATGGATATCACATATAGGAACACTAATTAGCTCTTTCACCGTAGACAACAGTTGTTTTCGTAAATGCCAAATTGAGCTTATATGTATCAAGCTACATATATACTCAGACTTAAAACTACTAATTTATGATCTCTATTGTTCCATTTTCGTAGACATGTTACTATTGCAATCAAATGTGTAAAGTATTCATGTCCAAAGAAATTAGAAACAGGAGTGGCAATATGTTACACAACCTTGTGTTATGCCTTTATAGCAGTTTTTTCATTGCATTTCAAGAAAAGTAGAAACTAAAATTTTATTCATATTATTTCATCTATGGCATTTACAGCTTTTGCAATAATTATTACAGGCATAGAGTTCAATGTTAAATAGTTCTATTGTTCATGTCATGGCTTCAACATTCTTCATGTCAAATTGCATTATGTGACAAAGTTAACATGTGAAAACCAAAGTGTCCATTATGAACACTTATTGCATTCCATGGGACCACATTTCTTTGAGGAGTTTTTTTGAACAATTCACTTCCCTTGTGTATGCTTCCATATTTTGCATATGTGCCTATGAGCACATTAACTATAACAGTTCACAAAATTCCTTTATCCTTTATGCTTTCATCATAGCGAAAAAGCTCAAAGCAATTGCAGAGTTTAGGTTTACAGAACACAGGCTTATAGAACACAAAAACAACACACAAAAAGTAATAGAGATGCATAGCAAGTGGCTTATCTCTATATTAAATGACCAAAGTACCCTGTCCACGTGTGGCCACCAAGCCACTCCAGCGCATTCAACTCCAGCCAGATGCCATTTAATGCGTTTAATTTGCATTCATGCATTCCTTCCTTATTTTCTTGATATTTTAATGCATTTAACAGCCATTCATGGATTCGCGATACCTCTAAACCCGGCTTTTGCACTTTGTGCGGCTGAGTTTGTTTTAATCAGACGTGGTTGGGTGCCAGGATTTTTGAGGCAAAGTGACATGAGTATGGGATGATTGGAAAGTAAGAGAATACTAATTTTCAATTATTAAAATAGCTCTCAAATTCAAACTATGTCAGTAATATGTTATATGTTGTAATCTTATTGGCCGATGCTGCCGGTTAAAAAGCATTCCGGGCAAATGCATACACAAATTAAAAATGGGTTCATAGGAAAGAGCTTTTGATTCTGAATCCATATGCATACTTTGATTAAAACTAGTGGCTGAAGGTACATAATTCATTGATGCAAACTCAATGCATTGAATGTCATCTGACTAAAGGGGATGCTGTTTGGATTGCTACTTAGTCTTTGAATATATAACAAGGTTCAAGGAGAAAAATCTCATTATCGCACACGTTGACATAATTTTGGTTCCAAAGCTCTCTTTATGGGACCGCTTTGTAGTAATAAAAAATATACAAACTTTACATGGCTCACATGCATGAAGTAAAATGGACAAGAGGGTTTCTACATAATTCCTATCAAACACAGATGAAACCTTCTCATTTCAACAAGAAATTCGAATAGATAATACTAAAAGTAGTTTAAAATATGAATTTATAATCAAACTATAAGAATGCCTTAAAGCACTATGAAACCCTACTTGCATTTCACAATTGTGAACAAAGAAAAAGGTTCATTCTAGAAACTCACCCTATACTCTTTTCTTGAAAAATTTGCTACAATTGCAGAATTTAGGTTTACATTGTTCCAAACTTCTCATTACAGCACAAGTTAACAACACATTGGTTCTAAAGCTCTCTCTATGGCACAACTCTACAACAATTGAAGATATATAGTCTTTATAGGGCTCACATGCAGTCAACAAAATAGACAAAAGGGTTTTTACATAATCCCTTTCGAACCACATTTCATGGATCCACATTTATTCCACGACTTTTGTCAAACAGTTCACTTGCCTTTTGTATGCTTCCATTTTTTTCATATGTGCCTATGAGGACAATAGCTATGACATTTGACAAAATTCTTCTATTTACATGCATCCATGCATCCTGTCTAGAGATACACATATACATGCATCCATGTGTACTGCAATACATGCATCTATGTATACATGTATCCATGGATATATGTATCTATGCAACTTCATATGCAATCCATGGATATTTCCATACATGCATATTTAAGCATTTATGTATCCAAATATGCATCCATCTATCTATCCATGCAACTATGTTTCTATGTATTTTTCTAACTATAGATGCATCCATACATATATGTATCTGTGCTTCCATGTACATATGTATACAGGAATCTATCCATATATGTGTCAATGTATCTATGGATACATCTATTCATAGATACATGTATCTACGCATCTATGGATACCATGATAGATATCCACATCCATGTATCTATGGATACATGTATCAAGTTGCTCATTTCTGGGTCTTGACTTTGCAACAACATCTCCTATGACTACATAGATCTGCAAAATAACAAAAATGAAACGCTCAAAGTAATCACAATGCATCTCTAGTCACTTAAATCTATATTACATGATAAATCCACATGCCATTTAATGCATTCACTTTGAAACACAAACAAGAAAACAGCTAAATACCACTTTCCAAATAAAAAAAATAACTTTTGAAAGATCAACTTCCAAAATTAAATACCAATATGCACAAAGTGATCATATTACCCTAACTAGATGACTATGAAGCACATGTTACCTATGCAATCTAAAATCTAAAGATACATACCATCTTTATGCACCTATGCACAAGTACATACTATCTAACATATTAACATGTACATGGTTTTCCACTGCTGCTTTGTTAATTGGCTTTGAGTAATAAGTGAAATCTGCAGAAGGATAGTTATAATTATTTCTTTCCTTTATTTCTTTCAGTTCCCAACCCCATGGGGTCATTCTATACTTACTATTAATTGTTTAATACAACTACATGCAAGTAGAAATCACAACTCATGGCATCCTTATACACTTATGCACAAATACATGCTCTCTAACATATTAACATGCACATGCTTTTCCATTGCTACTTTGTTAATTGGCTTTAATTAATAGTTGAGATGTGCACAACGATAATTATCATTATTTCTTTCTTTTAATTGTTATGTATTTAAAGACTAATTAGCAGCTACCTAATTAATTACATATGCATTTTTACAAGGGTAAATCAGCACTACAAACTCGATAACAATGACACAGTTAACATGCCACTATCAAGGCGTTCAGTCTAAATACTCATTGATTACTATATGCTAAACATACTTCAATTTTATATGCTTCCGTATATGCATATATAAATGTGTCTTTTTCTTCATTTCATTATGTATCTATGTATCCATAGATGCAATCATGCATATATCGATTTATGCATATATCTCGCCATCTCTCCATGCATCTGTCTATATATGTATATATGTATCTATGGCTACATGTATACATCGATTTATGCATGTATGCACCTATGAATTGCATGCACACATCCATGTATATATGCATCTATCGATATCTTGCATGGATACATGTATATATGTATATATGGAATCATGCACCCATGTATTTCTCTTTGTCTCCATCTATATTCCATCCTTTTATATCCTTCCTTCATCCATCCATTCCCTTCCTGTCCATTCCTGTCCCTTCTGTTTCTTCTTTATTTCCTTCGTTCATCCATCTTCCTTCCATTGTCCTTTCCATTCCATTCCCCTTCCCCCACTATTGATGCATTTAATGCATTTGGCCTTCAGATTATTTGACCTCTATGTGTTCATTTTCTGATCTTCAATGCATTTAATTTGCACTCATGGATTCACGTGCCTCTACTCGCCGGTTTGCAAACTATGCCTTTGCTTAAATTTATATTTAATCAATCTATGCGATCGCATTTCATTGATTTTCTATAACAATAATGATTTCTAAAGCTATTCTGACAAATAGAAACATATAAATGCTAATTTTCCAATATAACAAAATTTAAAGTTATATGTTGATATACATTCATGCATATTGTCCATTCATGCATATATGCATATATGCCTTCATCCATATTTGCATGTATATATGAATACATCCTTCCATGTAACATATGCATTTGTATCTATATGCAAATATGCATGCATCCATGTATACATGTATTCATTTCTCCATCTGTCCATGTAGTCCTGTTTTCTGTGTATACATGTGTCTGTTGATGCATCCATGCATATATCTGTGAATAGCTCTACGTATTTCTCTCTCCATGCATTAATTTTTCTCTAACGCATCAGCATTTGCATTTTTCCAGTTTCATGATCTTCCTTATTTATTGTTTTCATAGTATATGCATAACAACTTCCACTTTCTCTTCTATTTTGACTCTTCTATCCTTAAATATCATTATATTTTTATATCTATTCTTCTCTTGTCGCATTTCGAGGAAGCTCAAGGATCTCAGCACCTTGTTCAATACGAAGGAGAGTGAGAAATGGGACATGAGTCTTTTTTCTATGTTTATATTGACACACTCAGCCCTATGATGATTTTAAAAAGCATAACCAATAACAAACTAGACATTCTTCCACCCTTTGTTGGAAGAAATAATCACTTCATACCCTATCAATTCCATTCATTTCCATTTCCACCCTTGCACGTCCTTACTTCTCAAATCAAATACATTTCAAAATCCATTTATATGCTTGCCTTGCATCATACCAATGTGCCGCATTCCTTTTTTCATTCAATCCAGCTCACTCATTGAAATTTTTATTTCTTGCATTTAATTTTAAGCATATAACTAAAAAATCACAAATTCATACCATTTACATTCCATTCATTCTCATATCCACTCTTGCATATCTTTGCCTCCCATATCAAATACTTTTCATAACTTATTCATACACCTTACTTGCATCTCATCATTCTCTCAATTGCCTATCTTTGTTGCACTCACATAACTAATTCTTCTTTTTTACCCTCACCTATCTTTATCTATCTATATCTCAAATATACCTTCATCCATCACAACAAAATTCACACCATACCAAACAAAGAAAAAGATGAAGAAAATATCAAGGTTATGCAATTAAACACTGAGGGCTTTGAAAATAACAATCATAACATTGAGTTGTATTCAAGAGTTCTTTTCAAAACGTCTTTTCTAAATTTGTTTATTACAGATCCCTAAAAGCACGTATGACAGTTTCTTAAAGCCTAAAATGTGTAATCAGATTTAACAAATATTTACATGTATCCATGCATTCAAATGCATCATTAGATATCCTTTATACACTTGTTCAAAAAACAATAATGTATATGTTTCAAATGCAAATTGTTTCTGACATTTCTAACTTTATGCACACAACCATTAATAGATTCTTGTTTATGTACCAAATTACATGGACACATGTATACATCCATGCATGCATAAATGTTTACATGGATCCATATATTTATGCATTCCTTCGATATATGCATTGGTGATAAATAGTTCATTTTCCCTGTTTTCTTGTGTTCACTATTGCAAATGCAAGTTGAGTCTCATTGTGCTTTGACAAATTTGTATTTCTATTCGATTTTAGTGTTTTCCATTCAAATTTCTCATTCAAATGTCAATGATGCTTTTCACTCTTCTATGCATTCTGTGCACATGGATACATGTATACATGGATGGCTCAAGCATTGTTACAAATGCTTAAGATTATTTGCATTTAATAATTCAAACAAAATAGTAATACATTTTTGCTTCCTGAATAAGATCGTAAAGGACGTTTGCTATTGCAAATGTATACATACACCCATGTAAAAATACAAGTATTCATTGGTATATCTATCAAAAAGTCCACGTATTAATTCTTTTCATAGTATATGCATAACAACTTTTGCTTTGTTTTCTCTTTTGACTCTTGTATCCTTAAATATCATTATATTTTTATATCTATTCTTCTCTTGTCGCATTTCGACGAAGCTCAAAGATCTTGGCACTTTGTTTAGTACGAAGGAGAGTGAGAAATGGGACATCAGTCTTTCTTCTATGTTTGTATTGAGACACTCAGCCCTATGATGATTTTAAAAATCATAACCAATAACAAAATAGACATTCTTCCACCCTTTCTTGGAAGAAATGATCACTTCATACCCTATCAAATCCACTCAGTTCCATTTCCACCCTTGCACATCGTTTCTTCTCAAATCAAATACATTTCAAAATCCTTTTATATGCTTGCCTTGCATCACACCAATGTGTTGAATTCCTTTTTTCTTTCAATCCAACTCACTCATTCAAATTTTTATATCTTGCATTTAATTTTTAGCGTACAACTCAAAAATGATAAATTCATACCATTTACATTCCATTCATTCTCATATCCAGTCTCACATATCCTTGCCTCCCATATCTAATACTTTTCATAAGGCATTCATATACCTTACTTGCATCTCATCATCCTCTCAATTCCTTCTCTTTCTTGCACTTACATTGCTCATTCTTCTTTACTACCCTTACATATCTTTATCTATCTATAGCTCAAATATGCCTTCATCCATCACAACAAAATTCACACCATACCAAAGAAAAAAATGAAGAAAATATCAAGGTTATGCAATTAAACACTGAGGGCTTTGAAAATAACTATCATAACATAGAGTTGTATTCAAGACTTCTTTTCAAAATGTTTTTTCTAAATCCTGTTTATTACAGATAACTAAAAGCACATATCACAGTTTCTTGGAGGCTAAAATGTATAGTCAGATTTAACAAATATTTACATGTATCCATGCATTCAAATGCATCGTTAGATATCCTTTATACACTTGTTCAAAAAACAATAATGTATTATTCTTTTGTTTCGATCATAAATATTTTTTGTATATCTTTCAAATGCAAATTATTTCTGACATTTCTAACTTTATGCACACAAGCATTTATAGATTCTTGTTTACATACCAAATTGCATGGGCACATGTACACATTAATCCATGCATAAATGTTTCCTTTGATCCATATATTTATTCATTCCTTCGATATATGCATTGCTGATAAATAGTTAAATTTTCTTGTTTTCTTTCATTTAATACTGCAAATGCAACTTGAGCCTCATTGTTAACATGTATCCATGCATTCAAATGCATCATTAGATATCCTTTATACACTTGTTCAAAAAATAATAATGTATTATTCTTTTGTTTCAATCATAAATGTTTTTTGTATATCTTTCAAATGCAAATTGTTTCTAACATTTCTAACTTTATGCAAACAGGCATATATAGATCCTTGTTTACATACCAAATTACATGGGCACATGTACACATCAATGCATGCATAAATGTTTACATTGATCCATATATTTATGCATTCCTTTGATATATGCATTGCTAATAAATAGTTAATTTCCCCTATTTTCTTTCATATAATACTGCAAATACAAATTGAGTCTCATTGTTAACATAGAGTTGTATTCAAGAGTTCTTTTCAAAACGTCTTTTCTAAATCTTGTTTATTACAGATCCCTAAAAGCACGTATGACAGTTTCCCGAAGGCTAAAATGTATAATCAGATTTCACAAATATTTACATGTATCCATGCATTCAAATGCATCATTAGATATACTTTATACACTTCTTCAAAAAACACTAGTGTATTATTCTTTTGTTTCAATCATAAATGTTCTTTTTTATATGTTTAAAATGCAAATTGTTTCTGACATTTCTAACTTTATGCACACAGGCATATATAGATTCTTGTTTACATACCAAATTACATGGACACATGTACACATCCATTCATGCATAAATGTTTGCATGGATCCATATTTTTATGCTTTCCTTTGATATATGCATTCATAATAACTAGTTTATTTCTCCTGTTTTCTTTCATTTAATACTACAAATGCAAGTTGAGTCTCATCCTGCTTTTAGACTCATTTAGATGCCAAGGATGCTTTTCACTCTTCTATGCATTATGTGCACGTCGATATATGTATACATGCATACATGTATACATAGATGCCTCAAGCATTGTTACAAATATTTCTCTCTCAATAATTTGCATGCAAAGTGCTATAAACATGTGAATTATTTTAGTGTAGCTACATTTTATCTTACGTTATAAGGTTCTTTATATCTTTCCAAATTATTTTTTGTTTAAAATATATACACAAAAATATTTATTCGTATTACATAAACAAAATTAAAATCTTATTTATAATAAAATCAATACCTTTGTACTGTTTCATCTAAGAATTTATTGTAATATTTATTTCACTTATTACATTTTAATAAATCAAATTATTACATTTTATTTTGAATGCAAAGTGCTATAAACATGTGAATTATTTTATTCTACCTACATTCTATCTTAGGTAATAAGGTTCTTTATTATATCTTAGCAAATTACTTTTTGTTTAATATATACACACAAATATTATTTGTATTACATAAACAAGATTTAAATCTTATTTATAATAAAATCAATAGCTTTCTAGTGATTCATCTAAGAATTTATTGTAATATAATTACATTGTTCTATACACAAAAATATGTTTTTGTATTACATAAACAAGATTAAAGTCTTATTTATAATAAAATCAATAGCTTTATATAGAAGTAACCTTCATACTACATTAAAAAAAAGATTGATTAATCTTAGAAAAGTTTACACTCAAATGAGCTACCCCTATCAATGTTCCACCTAACACTAGTGTTCCTACTAGCACTTGCATATTGTGATATGATAAACTAAAATAACTCAGTTGTATTAATTAACGTAACATGTGTTTTAGAACATTACACTAAACATTATTTTATTTACAAATAGACATAGAGGTAAAAAAAGAGATATGGTAAACTTTGTTTCACCATGCATATAAATATGGGTCATGTGAAGAATGCAATTTTTTTTAGTGCCTGCGCACATGTCTTTGTAAATTGTTACAAATGATATTTGATGCTTTACAAATATTCCTACATCAAAACTTTGTTCGAATTCAAATGACTAATGAATTTATGCAGCAAAAGGTTTATTAAAAAAAAAAAATTAAAAACTGTGCATTGGTCATAAGTAGTCTATTTCTCCTGTTCTCTTTCATTTAATACTACAAATGCAAGTTGAGTCTCATTGTGCTTTGAGACTCATTCAGATGCCGAGGATGCTTTTCACTCTTCTATGCATTATGTGCACGTGGATTCATGTATACATGCATACATGTATACATAGATGGCTCAAGCATTGTTACAAATGTTTCAGATTATTTGCATTTACTAATTTAAACAAAATAATAATACATTTATGCTTCCTGATTAAGATCATAAAGAATGTTTCTTGTCGCAAATGTATACATACACTCATAAAAAACCAAGTATTCATTGGTATATCTATAAAAAAGTCCACGTATTCATGGTACCCATAAATGCAATTTTGCATGCATCCATCAACACATGTTAACTGTTCACATGTCTCTATGGACCATGTTGCCCATGGACCCTAAACATTCCATGCATTAATGCACCATTGCAAATTACTTTTAACTTTCCTAGCTATATTTAATACATTTATATTCCTATCTCCTATCTAATTACTTTTTCTAACTCATAGGTAAATGCTTTTTACCTCTCGGCAAAACTCGACGCTTGCGTCACTTGTTTAATTTATATATAATTTTGTTTATAATAGTGTGTCTTAGTCCCTCCGTTTATGAGGCTCCTTGGGCTCATACAATTGACATGGCATCCGACAAATTCATTGACAACAATTCACCGATGGAAAATTCACTGCTAGCAATTCACCGTGGGAAAATTCATCGCCAAATAAAATTCACCGCCATTAATATTTTTTAAATAATTAAAAATAAAATTGTCAATAAATTGTAACCGAGGTGAAAATTATATATATTAAAAAATATTAATGGCGGTTAATTTTCCCCCATGATCAATTGCTGGCGGTGAATTTTATTTGGCGATGAATTTGTCATGGCAGTGAATTTTCCCACGGTAAATTGTTGGCGGTAAATTTTTCATTGATGAATTGTTGTCAGTGAATTTTCCTAGAACCAATTGACATTACAAGAGTTGATGTAAGGTGGATCCATCGATGTAAGGTGGATCCATCGAGACTAGTACAAAATCAATTTTGATGGTGCTTCTCGGGCCAATGGGCTTTGTGGGGTTGGATGCATTATTAAAGATCACGAAGACAAAATAGTGATACGCCCAAAAACTCGAAAAGCAACGAACAACAAAGTAAAGATCCAAGTTGCATATCTGAAATGCAGATATGTATTGAAAGCGATTCCCTTTTTTATCATAAATGCTATTCGTTGCAAAGGAACTTCAAATCGGAAGTTGACTAAATACATATCCCAACGTGGCATACTCAGGTTATTTTCGTATGTGACCCTCGAAAAATTACAGAAAGGACACCACAATTTGTTTACACTCAAAGCGAAGGCAGATCACTTTCTTGCGGTCGATCACAAATGTGAGCCTCAAAAAGATCTTCAAAATCCAAATATTTAATTGTGTGTATCTAATTATATTACCTTATTTAATACTAGGGAGAGTTTAACTTTTCTTTGTATTTGGATGAATTTGTTTTTTCTTACACAACCTATATTCTATTTAAGCTATTGCATATTTTCAAATTTAATATTCATTTTTTATATATTTTTTAGAGCTTGTTAAGCAAAATTTTATGAATAATATTATGGAGCATTATTTTGATATAGACTGATTAAATGGATATTTTTACAATTGTTGAATGGTTGTTATAGATGGTTGTGTACACCACTTTGATCCGATAGTGGTACCCCCCAACTTTTAAGATTGACATGACCTTGTACATGTCATGTTGACACTAAACAATTCAAAAATCGTGTAGGTAGGGACATGGAAAGTTCAAATATTTTATTTTCAACTTTGTATGACTCATCAAACAAGTGGATGATGTCAAAGAGTGGAAACCACTTTTGGAGGTTAAAATTATGATTGACTAAAGGTAGTGCACATTGACCCCTAGTTGTAGAACACTATCAACTCATCATGTGTTCACATTGACTTTTTTTTAGCATGCAACCAAACATGTTATGATTACATGTGAATATATTTAACTTGTATGACTCCACACTCAACTCCCATGTGAGTGCATTTATCAAATGTGCCTCCATACTTGTGTGCATGAGATTGATAGAGATATGAAAGGATGCTTCCTTAAATAATGAATAGGGTTTCACCATCAACCATACTCTTCCTCAAACCTTATTGCATTTTTGACTTGTATTTGTTCAAATTTTTAATACTTTCATGATGTCTTTAAAGGGATTGTATAGGGAGAGTGACCATATTTACGTTGAGAGAATGTGGAGGTCTACATAGCACTCATGTTCAATACTCTCATCCATTTGGCTTAAAGGTGGGGTCATCATACCTCGTTAAGGCAATGAGACAACTTAATTTTTGTTGATGGTTTCTTCTCTATTATGTGTTGTATGGATGAGTGATTATGTGTTGTTTAGTATTTGGGATGGTATTTATTTAATTCAATACTATATTTGGTTTCAAAAGGAAGGTGAGGATATCATAGCTCATTAAGGCAATGGCCTAGCTCATTTTTCGTTCTATTGTAAACATTTTATTATCCATTATTTACAAAATTTTAATGGGCAATCAATATTTTTAGTGCTCGTGAAATACATTGAGAAGTTCAAAAGACTATTGAATATATCTTCAAAGCCGTAATAATGACAAGTACAGTGTTGAATTGAATAGTTGTTTTATTAGAATTTACCTAAATGTATGCCTAATTATTGATTTTATATATTTTCTTTTATTTTTGGCTAATTTCTTGTATTATATACATAATGATATGTCTTGAAGAAAGATAATTATAAAATACAAAGGTTTATCTTAATGTATCCTCAAAGTTGATTAATGTGGAAGCCCCTGTTACTATTTGAAAGGAGAAGGTTGAAGAGGAGTCCCCACTGTCCCATGTTGTGCAGACTAAGAGAAAGGACCTAAAGGATAGAAGTAACAAGAAGTTGGCTATTAGGTCTGCAAGCTAGTTACTGGAAATGCAAGCTAACTCTCCCTTGAAGGATGTTGGAGGGCAGATTGTTATGGATTCCCCAGGTGTGGATGTGGCTACGCTGAATAGAAGACAATATGCTACTGAAGATATCACCGATTCGGTCCACAAGCTTCAAATGACGATCCCTGGTGGTAAAGGTAAGCATATTTGTGTGAGTCAGGATAAATTTAGCTCTTCTGAGGAGGATACTATTGTGAGTAAGGATGTGTTTAATTTTGATTGTGAGGATATCTTGGATTTTCTAGGGATGGCTAAGGAGAGTTCTATTTCTTTGTTTAAATTGGTTAAGTGGGTGTTTCATGAACTTAATATGATGAATGTTTGGGTTTGTGGGGTTGTGAGTAAGGTGGGTGAGTCTTTGGCTCAGAGTCAAATTGATGAGCTATTTGACTCTTTAAAAACTGTTGTTGAGCAAACCCTCAACATGAAGCAGATGTTAGAGCTCAAAATTTTGACCCTCAAGGACCAAATGGAAAGGCTTTGTGTCAATATGGAGAAGGGTGGGGAAGGGAATAAATCTATCAAGCATGAATCTGTTGGCATTTCCCCCCCTATGGTTATAGCCAAGAAGAGCAAGGAAATGGTTCTTGGTGGGGTTGCTGCTGCTGCTGGTAGGCCTATGGAGGAAGATGTTACTATTGATAAGGATGGTGATGGGAAGAATGTTTTGATTAGTGAGGTAAATTTGGGTGGTCATGTTGCATGTACGCGTAATAAGACAAAGATGCAAGGTGGATCTCCTACTAAGGGAACATTTGAAGTGATGGATGACCCTCAGAAGACTGGGACGAACGACATGGAGGTTGTTGCTATCTTGAAGAATATGTAGTGCTGTTGGTTTTATTCCTGATATTTGGCTAATGTCACGCTGATAGTGTTTTGTTTTTTGGCTGTTGTGTGCTTTTTGTAGTTATCTTTTGATACAACTGTTCCTTTTTTGTAAAGGGTTTCAGGGCCCATTCAAAACCTGATTTACCTCTTGTAGACATCCAAATTTGGACACTTAATTTATCCAAATTTATCACTTTTCATCTAAACATCCTCTTATCCAAGTTAATTAAGTAATATTACTATTATTTAATTAATAATTAAATACTTTACCTCTTTAATCCCTCTTTATCAAATGAATTAAATAAATAATACATTTATTTAATTCCTCACACATTTCTTACACCTTAATCCCTAATCCATCTCCTAATTTTCATTAGATGTGCACATGCTTCCATCCTTTGATTAGATAACACATCCTCCAACTTTGCAAGTTGGCTTCTAATCCTCATTTATTCTAATCATCGACAATTAATCTTTAATCAAGACTTTGTCAATCCTCCCACCCCCAATGCCTTAATTCCTTTTATTCCTCCAAAGAACCTCTTTTCCCACATGCATTCTAGGAACCTTTGACTTGTCACATCAAGTCACATGTGTGACAAACTCCCCACCTTTGGGCAAACATTGTCTTATCTACCATCTTCAATCATTGTAAATTTTAATTCCACTTTTTATTCACCCAAGATTCTTCCCATCTCCCAATGTACTTGCAAGGTACTTGTACTTCCTCCACCTCATGTACCTTTTTGACACCTCACTTACACCTCATCTTCTCTTGCCCACTTCACCATCCACATGTCAAGATGTGAGGGCTTGTGGGTTCTCAACCCACCTTAGCCCTTCATCTTGACCTTGTTGGATGAATCTCAACCGTTGAATTCTCTAGAGAATTCAAATTCTCCTATAAATACCCCCTCCTCAAGGGAATTCAAAAACACTTAGCCATTTGATAACTACATGCTGTCAATTTGCATTCTCACTCATTTTACTAGCATCTAGCCATTCATTCTAATCACTTTGCACATTCAATCTTGCATTTAGTCACTCAAGAAATCATCTAAGGAGTACACAAAATCATCCCAAGCAAGGGCCAATCAAGGAGACATCAACAACAAGGAAGGTGAAATCGTTTGCATCTTGTTTTATCCATTTTCCTTCTTGTTTCATCACTCTTTAGGCTAATCTTGAAGTGTCCTTAGTATTTTATCATTCGCATTTTTAAGCTATTTTGCACGTTAGAGTAGGGTAAAATTCTTAGGATCACATTTCTGGCACGCCCGGTGGGACCCACAAATGGGTTCTTGCATTTAACATTCATCTTTGCTAAGTATTGTGCAGAAAAAGGTCGTAGAAAGGCGGAAGCGCCCTCCTTTTTACCATAGAAAGGTGGAAGCGCCCTCTGCTTTACCGCAGAAAGGCAGAAGCGCCCTCTGCTTTACTGCAGAAAGGCGGAAGTGCCCTCTTGTCCATTGCAGAAAGGTGGCAGCGCCCTATATCTGACAATTTCATTTTCTTCTAAAAGTTTGTTGTAGTTAGGTGTGTACTTAGAAGGTTTTTTCTAACACTTTCTTGCAGTGGGGCGTACAACTTTCCTTTTTAAAAATCTAACCTCTTGCTGCAGAAAGGCGGAAGCGCCCTCTAACCTCTTGCTACAGAAAGGTGGAAGCGCCCCCATTTTGCTGCAAAAAGGTGGAAGCACCCCTATTTTGCTGCAGAAAGGCGGAAGCACCCCTGTTTTTGCTGTAGAAAGGCAGAAGCGCCCCTGTTTTGCTGCAGAAAGGCGGAAGCGCCCCAAAATAGCACAGTTTGGAAGGTAAAATAGTCATTTTAACTTCGTTATTGCTCTCATTTTTTGCTATTTTCAAGTAGTAACGCTCTAACATTGTTTTGGCAAGAATATTGGTGTTTTTTGCTAACGTTTTGCAGCATATTACAATGTAATTGACCAAGAATGAAGTAAAATATAGCTAACATTTGCTTGCAGGGCCATCTATTTGATTAAATTTTTGAAAAAATTATCCTTATTGTTCGAATATAGTCTAATTAGGGGGAAGTAGCCTTTATTGCTTGTTGTGCTTGTCTTTTATTGTGTCACCCAAGGGGGCATTAATTTGTTTTCACTTTCCCCTTGCACTTCGTGTGAGCCTGGGGAGTAGTTGGAAGCGGTTAGTGTCTTCTTTTTAGTGGGACCTGCTTGGGGATTTCATCACCCCAAGGGACGATTCCAACCACGCGTACCGGCGGGGTATATAAAGGGGGGAGAACGAAAGTTGTACCCCAATCCAGTCACGTCGTAATTGGCAGAGCGTCAAAGCTAGGGTGATACCTAGATAGACGTGAAGAGTTGGTCCGAGCCTTTCAGTATCTCGCTGGGGTTCCCGACTCACGCTTGTGATGGGCTGGTGTTCACGGTTGTGCCTCATGTACCGAGAGTATATCGAGGACTCCCTAGAAGCCTTGTGCATCCTAGACTAAGACCTTGCCTAGCCATACCCCTAACATTAATCATAGGATTGTGCTTGCTTGAAGTGTTTTCTTGTGAAAAATCTGTGAAATCTTTGATACTTTGGCCTTACTTTATCATTTTGCATCCTTACCATAGCCATTGCCATCAAAACCAAGCTCTGCCTTACCACGTGGTGCCGGAAGCCCTTTGTTTTACATGCAGCTACAGTTACCGCTTTGCCAATGCAGTTGCTGTTTTCCCGATTCTCCGCCGCGTAAAGGCGAAGCTCGCTTTTATTGCAGTAGTTACCAATACCCTTGATTTTGTTGTCAACGCCTTAATTTTGTTAATACTGATTTATCGCGTAAAGTCGTCACGTTCCTACTTTGTCACAAGACTTCGACAAGCAGCGTCAACGCATTATCAAGTAGAAAGTCGATCAGGCTCGATTTATCGCGAGAAAGCTGACTAATGCCTTTAACTTCTCGAGGCCATCATTTACAAACCGTGCATCAGATCAACTTCATTCAAAAACCAAAATTGCTCAATTTTTTGAGCTCTATCTAGTGGTACCTTTTATTTCTTCCTATCTAATCAAACCAATCCATTCCTCTAATCAAATACATACAATCATCTAATCAATCCAAGCACACCAATCATATCAAGTTCATTCAATCACAATTATCCAATCAACATCATCTAATTAGTTGATCCTATCCAATCAAACTGATCTAGTACTTTAATCAAATTCATCAAATCATCTACCCGATCCAATCATCCGTCTACCGAATCCCATCAAAATCAAAATCAATCCCATCGCATCATTCAATCATCCTAATCTGAGCTTTTGTCCAATCCTGATCTGAGCTTGACCAAAATCCCGATTTGAGCTGTAATCCGTTCCCATCCAAAATCTTTTATCCATCCTCTTTATCCTTTCACCATCATGAATCCCCATCCTCCATCAATAGTAGTCAAGGGAAACCCTAATTACGTTGACGACAATAATGAAAGTCTTGTCGATCAAGAGGTTTACGACATAGATCCCCTTGACACTATCATATCTAGTAAGCTTTCTCCACCCACTTTCCAAAATCCAATTACTCCTATGAGCTATCCCGTTATGTCTTCATCCATGCCTAATCATGCTCCTTATGCCACCTTTGACAATGGATATCCAGTATCTTCTTCATCCCCATATTTGTTATGTCCTTCATCTACATCATCCTCTTATACAACATCTACATCCTCTTATCGTAATTTTCCATCCCAATACTCCTATTACAATTCCCCATCCATGTCCCCTTATCGTAATCCTCTTTCCCAATCTTCCCATATTAATCCTACATCCACACCCTTTTACCTTAATCCCACATCCATGTCTCCTCATCCTAATCCACCATCCCAATACCCTTATTATAATTCATCCCCCACATCCTCTTGTCCCACTACACCACCTATATCCTCTTGTCCTAATCCACAATCCATGTCCCCCTATCTTAATTCACCACTCCAATATCCTTACCTTAACCCTCCATCCAATCATAGTCCTCCATCTACGCCTAGTCCTCCATCCAATCCCATTCCTCCATCTACTCCTAGTCCTCCATCCAATCCCATTCATACATCTAATCCTAGTCCTCCATCCACTCCTAATCCCCCATCTACTCATAGTCCTACATTCAATCCCATTCCTGCATCTAACCCTAGTCCACCAATCCATAATTCCTCATCCATTTCTACCACCCTAGCCAAGCCAACCATATGCAAGTCTCTCATTTCAGAAGTTCTCCAAGGACTCATTACAAAGAAGCCATCCCCAACTCCACATCTTGAAGTCATGAAACCATGCCATCTAGATCCATCATCCACGGTCACTAGTGATGAGACCCTTTTCCATACCACACCTATTATTGACGTTACCACCCCTAGTACTGCTCAAACCATTGAAACCATTGAACCCACTAAATCCATTGAACCCCCACCTCCTACTCCAAGAACCACCGAATCCATCGAAGACACCCAATTCCAATCCACTCCCTCTACTCATAGATCCACCCAAATCCAATCCACTCCTCCCACTCCTAGTAGCGCCAAAACCCATTCCAATGAACCTCATGAATCTTTCATCCCTCCATCTTTCCCACTTGAAGAGTCCCAACAAGACTCCCATTACCATGCTCTCCTCAAGACATGATGAGTCATGCCAAGAGTCTAATCCAAAGCATGCCAACATATCCCCTTCTCTAGATCAAGATCCTACCATCCCATCTAGTCCACCCCAAGACCACAGTCCCCCATCCATTCCATCCCATGATCCCCTTGTCATTCAAACTTCCACTACTCCATCTCCATCTCCATCGCATGAGCCTACCACCACAAATCCAGATCCTATCATGGCCCCTACTCCCTCTCCTAATGTTGTTATCCCATCATCTCCTTCTCATGATCCCCCATCATCGCCTAAAAATGCTATCCCCACGCCGCTTGCATATCCCCTTGGTCCTCTCACATTCCTCCGCCCATGGTGGCTCCCTCAGAAGAAAACAAAGCATATACACCACCCTCCTCTTCCACCTCAGTACGAACTCGCGACTTATTCTTCCAGAATAACAAAAATCCTATCCTAGATTGAATGCTCAAGAGAATGAACTATCAAGGAAAAGGTTTAGGTCTTCATGAGCAAGGTATTATAGAGCCCATCCAAGCTAAAGAACATTTGTATCCACAAGGTCTTGGATGTACTACTCATGACTCGCAATCCAAAATGTTGGTACAACCTCTAGACGTCCTCAACGAGCCCTTTCCAAAAGAAATATTGGTTTCCTTTCTCCTCCCCACCGACTGGCCATCCCCATCACCTCAAAACCGGCCCATCTTCCTCCATCCGCCCATCCATTTCGGTCCCAGCATCCCTCTCCATTCACCATCCCCAACCTCCATCTACCATGCCCTTGTTTCAGTAGGTCCCACGCCTATTTTGGCCCCTATATCCCAAAATCACCTCCTCCATCTCGTCTCTATCCATCCCCATCCATTCATCACCTATCCATCTCATCCATCATAAACATCCTCTCACATACCCTTATAGTCGTGGATCAACAAAGGCACTTACCTAAACATCCTCCATCTACACATAATCCTCCTCTATACTCCCTCCATCTACCATGCCCCATTTCTCCGTGTCTCTCACGCCTATTTTGGGCCCTATATCCCAAAAAATCACTCTCCCTCCATCCCCGGCCCCATCCATCCTTTCATCCATTCATCACCTATCCATCTCATCCATCATAAACATCCTCACATACCCCATAGTCAGGATCAACAAAGGCACTTACCTAAACATCCTCCATCTACACATAATCCCCATACTCCTACCCCATCACTCCACATCATCCATTTCCTCACACCCATCCCATTGCTACTAAAAGCACTTTGGCTGTTAAAGAAAAAATGCATCAATCTAAACATCCACATGAATCAAAAGCTTCCCATGTCCCTTCTAAAAGACATGTTAAAGCAAAAGAAAATCAAATCCAAAATCCAAATCAAATCAGAGGGTCGCTAAAGGCCCACCAAAGCAAAGATCAAAACTATGTGGATCCCAAAGAAAAAAGATGCAATGCCATCACATGAAAAATCTGTAAGAACATCCAAAGTCGCTAATCCAAAAGCTCATCATACACCCATTTCATCTCCTAAGTCTGTTTTGGGTCCTTATGTCCCGAAATTCACCATTCCATCTCCTCCATTATCCCCACATTCTCCATCCCTTAATCCTATTATCTTTCCACATCCACCACCACATGTACCTATGTTGGTCCTGAACACATCTCCCCATCACATATCCACCCCATCATTCTATCCATACCCTTTCCAACATCCCATCCATTATCCCATGTATCAACCCCATCAAATCCCTCTAATTCATCCTTATGCATAATCCATTTATCCTCATAAGGTTGTACCAACATCCAATAGTCACTTCAAACATGGGCTCATAACACCTTAATCCTTATCACATGTCTTCTAAATCTGCTTATCCACTTCCTTATCCTTACCCATCTCCTTCTGCATGACATCCAAAAAGTCAAAAATCCAAAAAAAAAAAAATAGTAAAGAGAAATAATTTGTCCAATGGTGAAAACTTGGCAAACAAGCGCCTTGGATAAGTACCATGATGAAAACCTAGAAGATATGCATCATGCGTAAATCCCCATCTGCACTTGGGGGAAACTTCCTGATATGCATTCCCTCCATCTGCTATACTTCCAACTATGCACCCATCTTCTTGTTATCCGTCCTCTTCATAAATCCCCCCATCCCACCTATCTTCCGCATCCTACCATCATATCCCGTTTATCTTCCATTCCCTCCATCCTTCTTGTAATCTTGATCAAAATAGAGGCACCTATCTATGCATGCTTTAGACACCTATTGGTATACATTCCCTTCATCCATGCTCTATCATATTCCTTAGCCACCCATTCTATCCTCATCTAGTTATCTCCTTTTTCTTCCCATCCACTTGTCTTTTATCCCTCATGCCTCCTCATATATGACATATCTAGAGTGGGGGAATCTGCTTCCTTTGTGACATAATCCT
>VDFB02030596.1:0-39385 GCA_007258455.2 Sequoia sempervirens
ATATTGCCACTTTGGCCCATCATGATCCTGCACATACCCACCCTTTACATACCAATCTTGCTTTATTCCGGACCACTTCACCTTGTTCATTCAGCTTGTTCTGAAACACCCATTTAGTACCAATCACATTTTTGTCTTTAGGTCTGGGAACCAGTATGCACATGTCATTCTTTTCGATTTGTGTCAGCTCATCCTTCATAGCTTCCATCCAGTGTTCATCTTGGTAGGCTTCAGTGACATTTTTTGGTTCAATCTTGGAAATCAAGCAGTACTCTTCTGTAATCTTCCTTCTAGTTTGCACTTCTTTATTCTTATCTCCTATAATTTGGTTTTCAGAATGATTTAGCTTTACATACCTTGGAGTTTTGGAATTTTCTTGAACTTCTAATTCTTCTGATCTTCCTTCCACACTTGCACTTGTATGTGCTTCCTAACTTACTTGATTTACCAAAAAGAATTGAGGTTACTTTACCAAAACATATGGAATAATCTAAAGTAGATTTGGTGTCTAAAATTTTTTCCCTTTGCTTGAATTGTCTTCATCTAAATCATATCCACAATATCTATATGATCCATCAACTCTAACATTTGCACTTTCAACCATCTTTCTCAACCTTCTATTATAGCATTGGTAGGCCTTGCTTTGAGTAGAGTAACCTAAAAAGATTCCTTCATCTCTTCTTGCATCAAACCTTCCTATATCATCATCTCTCTTGATATAACATTTGCTTCCAAAGATCTTGAAATATTTAACAGTAGGCTTGTAACCAAACCATAGCTCAAATAGGGTCTTACCAGAATTTCCATTAACATTTACCCAATTTAAAGTGTACACAAGAATGCTTACAACTTCACTCCAATAGGTCTTGGGCACATTTCCTTCTATCATCATTGTTCTAGCAGCATCCAAAATTGTTATATTTTTACTTTCTTCAACTCAATTTTGTTGAGGGGTTCAGAGAGTAGATAACTGTCTTCTGATTCCATGTTCTTCACAAAAAGAGTTGAACTCCCTTTCTCCATGAATACTTCTGACTCTAGAGGGACCACAAAGGTCAGTATGTAGTAGCTCCAGCAAATCATTTGAATGAAACTGTTTGCTCCAGAAGGAGACTCTAGTTTGTTTACCCATTTGACACTCCTTACAAATTGTGTTATCAGGCTTCACTAACTTAGGTAGATCTCTTATTGCTTGAGTGGAACTTACTTTGACAATGTTATCAAAATTTACATGACACAACCTCCTATGCCACAACCAACTTTCATTTACTTGAGCAATTAAACAACTCCCACTAGCAGTATTCAGGTGAAAAATATTACCTGTCTGCTTTCTCCAGCAAATCGTGTCAGCTTCGAACTTTCATCGATCTTGCATCTTCTTCCATCTTTGAATAGTAGATCATAGCCTTTGCCCACCATCTTTCCAACACTCAAAAGATTGTGCTTCAGGCCTTCAACATAAAGAACATCATCATTGTCATGCTTACCACCAAGACAAATAGAACCTCTCCCATGAATCACACCACAAGATATTGTTAGTAAATGTGCAAGACATGTAGTCCACGAACGCGGAAGTTTTCTTGCTCTTTAGGAAAAATGAAAACGCTTCTGCAAAAAATGGGATCCTTTATTTAAATGGGATCCCGCGAAGCTCAGATCCCGGCCTAAATTTAAAAAGGGATCCCATTTTTCCATTTTGAAAAAATTTCAAACCGGAATTTTTCCAATGGAGTTTTCACCGTGATCCCGCTTTGAAAACCTTCTATTTTTGGAAACTTCCAATTTTTGAAAAAATTTCTAAATGGATCCGTTTTGAATTTAACTTTCTATTTTTGGTAATTTTTTCAAAACGGGATCTCGTTTTACAAAACAGGATCCCGTTTCATAGAACCATAAAAAATGTTTTTTTTTAAATCCCATTTTTTAATTATGAATTTTTGGGCGAGTTTTTGACTTATTTTTTGGTTCGGGAAATGGCTTGAGGACCCAAACCTACTCACCGGACTGGTTTGACCCAGAACTTAAAGGTCGTGTTAATATCACAAGAAAATAATGACTTTGGACATATGTTTGAAGACCTATTTTGTAGAATTTTTTACAAAATTAAAACCCATTATAGATGAGGCAGTGCAGATTCCAAATATGTAATTTTTTTATAATTTGATTAATTTTTCTATTTTTCAATTAATTTCTAATGAAACTAGTCCATAAACTTGAATTATCGGATTTTTTTAGTATTTTAATAACTTTTGATCAACATAACATTTTGACGAACAAATTGCATGAGAACAAACTTCAAACAATTCTTTTCAATTTAAAAAAATAAAAAATGATAAGTTTAGGTCATCTTATGCGTGTCGTACACGGTGATTTTTCAAAACAACAAATATGCCTAATAAAAATTTAACAAAAAAAAATATTCAATAAAAACTTACAAAAATATGAAAACAAGCTTGTTGAGTCATAAATCTTTCCCAAAAGGATTTAGAAAAATATGATAATTTAGGTCAAAATATGGATGTTGTACAGTGCATAGTATGGTATAAAAAGTGACTTTTAAATAATGGTTTTTGGAACGCCTATTGAAACTCAATTTGTACAATCTGGGTATTGAAATAAATTAGATATTTGGAAACTAGACTCCTAGTACTACATTTTATGATTAGTGACTTTTTTGAAGATTCCATCTCTAAGTGCTTCAAATTTTAAGGTCAAATGTGTCAAATTTTGAAAATCAAGGAAAACACTTCCACTTTTTGGACTCAACTTCTTGCACACACCCTGTTGTCTCCAAATCTTACAACACCACCATCATACTTCTCTAGACTTACAAATTTGTTTTTATCACCAGTCATCTGATGTGAGCATCCACTATCAATAACCCACTCATCCTTTTTCTTCTTTCAGGCTACAAGACCTTTCTCATCTTTAGTAGATTCAGTAGCCACGGGACTATTTTCAATGGTAGCAATGAAAACCTATTCATCTTCATTTCCATTATCTTTATCAGACTCATCATCAGTTACTCCTTCAGCAAAGTAACATTTCATTTAGAATCTAGACATGTTAGGCTTAGTTCTAGGAACTCTTTCAAGACATCTTGATGCAAAATGACCTATTTTACTGCAAGAAAAACATTTAATAAGTAACACTCCTTCATACTTACCTTTTCCTCTTCCTTCTTTCTTTACAATCAGTGCTTCCAATTCTTCTACTTCTCTTTCTCTATCTTCAAGCTGCTTTAGTTCTTCATCATACTTGGATATATTTTTGGAACATTCTCCCAGACCATATCTTTGCTTGTTACTTCCGGATATAGTAGCCTTGAATGTTGATTCAGTCTTTGGAACAGATTCACCAAATTCACTTAACTCAAAAGCAGCAAGCTTACCAACTAGCGTGTCTCTTGACATCTTTGTTACTGATCTGAGCTCTTCAATAGCACGAGCCTTCACTTTGTAGGAGGGAGGAAAGGATCTGAGTATCTTAGCTACAATTTCATCCTCATCCAGAGAACCACCGACACATGTAATACCCATCACTATTTCATTTACTCTTTGCATAAAACAAGTGATATTTTCATCTTCACCCGTGCATCTCCTTCATAAAAAGTTTCCATCTTCGTCCAAATCTCATGAGCTGTCTGTAGTCCAGCCACATTTGCCATCTCTGAATCTGTCAGAGAACTCACCAAAGCTTTAATCTTATAGATTGAAGACTACCATCTTCCTGTTGGATGAAAGGATGAACTAAAGACGAAGCACTGAAAGTGTATCTCCAAAGGCATGTGCAACCTTGGAGATCTTGCAGTCCAAGCATTTTGGAGCAACGACAATTAAAAAAGTGCAATGAAAGACTCCAGTGTATGAAGGAAGGTGATTTGAAATTGGTGTGCACCATAATTTGTTCAAGAATTCAAGGCATGTGTTAGGAGGTTAGTTTTAAGTAAAAGAATGTAGTGTATAATTTCCATCCCTATCATCATGAATCCGTGAGTCAAATGTTGCTAGATCCACAAAAGTGCCACAAGCTTCTGAGAGTGAAGGTAGGTGAGAACTGTCAAATTAATATGTGGGAATATTATTGCTCAAGTGTGCAAATTTTTTATCATGATGTTTCAAAACAACAATACCATTGTGATGATTGTGGCATATGCATAGTTGGAGGACGTGAAAAAAAAATCATTACAACAAATATAGTAGTTGTTATTCAGTTGGTTTGTAGAAACACACTATTATGTAGAAAACTCAATACATCATAACTGTCATGTTTGTTCTAGTTGCAAGATGTTGTTCTAGTCATTGCAAACAGTGTTATATGTTGTATACATATGGGAGATGTGGTTACTTTTCATGAATGTCCTGATGTTAAATGTGATCCAAAGAGGGGAATGTTCTTTGGCTATATCAAGGGTCATGACATTAGAAATAATAACATTGTAAATTTCATTCAGAATAGGGTTATCTTTGCAACATCTGACAAGGCCTCTAAAGACTCATCAAAGATATCAAATGCATAAACTATAATAGGATGTAGTTGGAGGCTAGTGGTACTAGAGGATGGAGAAATTTCCATCATCTCAAGTTAGCTTCTCGCTTTGAGATGATGCTTTGCATGAGAAGCATTTTTTGTTTTAATTCTTTTATTTTCTTTGTTGTTGCACTGACGGATTTGAAGAATACATATATTGTGAAGTTTGTTTTTTGGAGACAGTTAATGTGTTTGGTGTAGAGCTCAATATGGATGGTTGTCCAACAAGCACTCGAGGCTATGATCGGAATTATACCCTTCTAAGGGTCATCATACAACTTGATGGAGCCATGTGTTTGGATAGCTCAATATGGATTGTTGTTGAATAATTCAAGAATCTATGATTTGGGAGTTCATGGGAGGAAGAACTCAAGAATTCAACTAGGGTATACACCTTTACGAGGGTTAAGAGACAGCTTGGTGGAGCTCCACCTAATTCAGGATTGACTTCTTCAAGGAAGATCTTCACAAAGATGTATATGCATTTTGTAATCAACAAGTTTTGTTATGTAACCCTTAAGGGAGGGTCCCTTAGAAAAATTGTTTCTCAATTTTCATGGGTACCTTTGTAGGAGCAATGTAATAAGTGGGGGAATGTTAGTATATTACATTGTGTTGTGGTTGCATTGTGTTGCAGAAGAGGTAACTATGTATAAAGTTAACCAAACTATTTTCTAAGCAATTGTCAAACTATTTCCTAAGCAACCGCCGCTTGCTGACCTCTTGTATATATACATTGCTTTACATCAATAAAACAATGAAGTTTTTATGTATTTTCCAACACTATGTACCACCCTACATAACCCTTAAATATATAAGAACTATATATTTTAATTCAAACTCAAATTAATATTAAATATTACATAATAAAGACATTTAACTTAAGAGAAAAATGTACAAATTACACCTCAATATAAAGATACTTGTGGGTTAGAACTAATGGTTTTCTTGAATAGGTCATCTATTAGGGCCATCTCCTCTAATTGAGTATAGCATGGTGATAGGATATCCTTTATACCTCTAATGATGTAATCCCCTATAATTAGATAAAGGGGGACAATGAGATGTCTAGAAGGCCTCTCATCACATAAACCATCTCTCATAAAAACATGTAAGATATCTAGATGCCATGTTGAAAAAGAGATTCTAAACACACTCTAATATCATGGAGGGTTTAAAGATCCAAAGTCTCCTACATAGCTAAGGAACTATGAAATTATGATTTTTTTTGTTAGGGTTTTATGGCATTGGTGATGTGCATGGTGAACCCCTATTTATCATGTGTAGAGACTCTACCTTTTAAAGAAATATCTATGGGAAAAATAGTTTGAAATATCATGCAAGATGAATTCATAATAGAGTTTAATTAGGAAATGTAGTGGGAACTTAAATGGTTACTGCAAGGACATTAGTCAACTACCATCCACTACATGTCCCAAAATTTATATTCTTCATCTCCTTGTAAGTATACTAGAATAGATAAGGAATCTCTTACAACTAAGAAGAAGAGGCACACATTAGTTTTATGAATAATAAAAATGATGTCCACGTATATAATTTTTTTCTTTGTTGTTTCTTTTCATTTCACATCATGTGGCAACTTTATCAAATAAAATTGGCAATGATATTATTGTTTTTGTAGGTACCAATATCTCTAGTCATTAAGTTAATTTAGGTGATCAATGATTGTAATGTGACTACTAGTGACTCATATTGGGGGTTTATGGATAAATATTTTTTCAATATCTCAATATATTCCTTAGTTTGAGCACTATTTTCTTATGTTTTAGGAGGGTTAATGTGAAGTGTGGGAGGAGATGGAGGGTTTGTAGAGCTTCCTTTTGCATGATCTTCAACAATATTTTTTTCTTCACTATACCAAGGTTGAGGGATTTGAGTTATTGGTTTATGAAATGAAAATAACAAAAAATAATCAAACAAAAACATAAAAAGTGAATCCTAAACTTTGTTAAACAAAATAACCAAAAGAACACATTTTTTCCTCTTTTGGCATGTGGTATTATTTGTAGGAGAAGTGGCAATCTTAAAGGATGTATAAATCACCAAAGTGTGCTCTCATTTTTTTCTAATTGTAGTATGTTAAAAAGAAAACGGGAATAGGGATATTCAACCTTACCTTTTTTTAATTAATGTAACATGATTGCATTATTGCATGATTGTGTTTTGGCTTAGATATATGAGTCATATTAAAATATCACACTTTTTACTAACACAATCTTGTTTCTTATTAAATAATTTTAAATATATTTTGGAAACTTTTGGTCCCCTCATCTTGATGCACATACCCTCCATGTGTCCAATTTTTTTTTGTGTGATACAAATTCTTATAGGTTGTAAATTCAATTGTTTTATGTCTTGGGTCAGCTCTGCTACTACACATTTGATCCTCATAGATATTTATATGAACTTTTTAAGTGGAAATGAACCTCATTTGTAAAAATGAACTTGTAACTTGGCTTTGTCATAATTTTATTCACCTTGATTATTAAAACATGGTGCTACCAATAGACATTGATAAAAAATTCTTTTTATTAAAATAATCCCACTATCCACCGTGGGATTCAAACCTTAGACAACCCAGTTGCTACCCTTGATAAAATTTATTATGTTAGGTGTGAAACCAACTTGCTACCATCATTTTCCTTAATGAAACCCCTTAAATTGATTTCAACAAATACCTACTATGTTTTTTATCAATATTAAAATTGATATTGAATGTATGATGAAATATTTATTAAGAGACTCCTACTATGTTTTTATCAATATCAAAATTGATGTTGAAAGTATGATAGAATGTTTATCAAAATACCTCTTTATGTTCTTATCAATATTAAAATTGATATTGAATGTTTGATGAAATATTTATTAAGAGACTCCTATGTTCTTCTCAATGTTAAAGTTGATGTTGAATGCTTGTAATTATGATGGGATTCTTATTTAGTGATATTCAATGCGTCCGTAAATAATTCAAATGAATCAGATGTCCTTCAACATAGAAAACAAGGAAATTAAAAATCTTCATCGTTACAATATAGTATGGAAGTGGTAGGCATGAAATAGGTCATAGAGCCATCAAATTTAATGCCATCTGCTTATGGAGGTGAGACATCAAATTCTGGTCACGTCGACTGTCAATGAAAAAATAACACATTTTCAATCTTTTATCGTTTTTGCTTTATAGCCTAAATTTGGGCATTCACGCCTGTTCCGTTCAAAGCACCGAGTCTTATTTTTTCCAGAGTTTCATTGATGAAGCGAGAGGGAGACTGATTTTTGATAGATTTTTCAAGCAATCAAGAATTAATAAAATTCAAAAATTTTCAAGTAATTATCATTATAGATTATAGATTGTGGAAAGCTGTTATGGTTAATTAAGAATTAATTAAATCTGTATAAGCGTTGATTTGTATAAATATGGTGAGGAGATTCATATTAGAACAGTCAAGTCTTTTTTCTAAAGAATTAGAAGATATAAGAGAGAATGTCTGGTAGTGGAGCGGGTTCTTATAATAGGGATAGGAGTTGATCTGTATGAAGTTTATAATCGAGCATCTTATTAATCAATTAAAATTTAACTTATATTCATAAAACAAATAAATATGAACCAAACAATGTACACATCATATGTTGTTTTATAATATGTTTATATTTGTCAGAAAAAAGAATAGTTCATAACAATCTTACAAGTCAGAGCTTTGACACAACCCATTCTTATTGATGGTGCTAAGGTAAGCATCACTGCATTTAATTTTGCATCCATACATATGGGAGAGGGCCCGATAGTGGAGTAGGCTTCTATAGTGGGGATAGGAGTTGACCTGTATGGGCCCCATAGTGGAGCACCTCATTAACCAATTAAAATTAAAATTTTAAGTTCACAAAAGAAATAATATGAACAAAACAATGTACACATCATATTTGTTTTATAATATGCTTATATTTTTCTAAGAAAGGAATATTTCATAATAGTATTACAAGTTAGGGAATATTAATAAAGCTTCTAACACAACCCATTTTGAATCGATCGTGCTAAGATAAATGGCATTGTATTTAATTTTTGCACCCATATATATAACAAGAATAATTTAATACTCTTGGGCACATATGCTACGATTGCCCGTTCCATATACAATAGTTTCAAAAAGTAACTATCATGTGAACATAAACCAAAACCATCTATTCCATTACACAAGACCATATTAGATCCATCATATATCATAGTTCTCCAAATACAAAATACTCTTAAAAAAGAAATCCAACACCTTGTGTCCCATCTATCAAACTCAATTGCCTACCTACTAGTCACTTCCACTTGCATCCAACATAAACAAGTTGTAAGACTCACCAATGAAGTTGTCAAAAGAAGAGGACACAAATTAAACAATCCACAAGATACAACCATTCGACCAAATCAATCAACTTTGCATTTTATTAAAAAAAAAAAAACTTTCCAAACTCAACAAACAACACAATTGAAACAAGAGGACACAAATTTAAGACTCGATACCAAACAAGTATTCAATAAATTATTAATATTACCAATTCAAATAGACATGGCATCCATTCAATCCATTCATTTTTCTCTGTTGAATCCCTTGCCAATTTCATCTTGTTTTCTCCTCTCTTTTTTCTATCCTCTTCTATATTTAGTGGAGGCAACGACATAAGAAGATGAGGCAGCAAAAAAAGATTAACACAAAAAAATTACATATTCTTCTAGATATTTTACTACTCTAACATATACTCTGCATGCCTATATTTATGTTATATATGATTTAAATGTTTTATCTTGCGGTATTTTGTAAACTATGAATGTCAATATGTTGTATACAATGTACATGGTGTAACCAATGTGTTTGTAGCATCATAAATTGTGCTCCCTAAAGGTGAAAGCACAATTTCATGCTTTATTTGGGGCTCGCTTTGGTGTCCACTTCATTATTACATTTTAATATAGAAATACTCCCTAGCCTTGACCTTTCCTTCAACCTAAGAGAATGTGTTAGTGCTACCCTTTAATTGCCTTCTCAATCACATTTCACCATTCTAACCATAACAAATACTTGTTTACTAAACGAGTCTTGATTAATCATACCCTAAACTCAAGAATCAGATTTAAATGTGTGCAAAATAGTTGGACTAGGGTGCCACTGCCCTAGACCAAGTTTTTTGCTCAATAATTTTGATTTTACGTTTATGTTGGTCTCTAATTAATGAGATGTGAATTCAAATTCAAGATTTTGGCAATAAATTAATCCCAAAATTAAATTTAAATGAATCAACCTACACTATGTAAACATGAGTTATTATTTCAAACATCCTCCACCCATTCATCTAGCACATTTGTTTTATGCTTCATGTTTTCAATCATGTACACTTGTTCTTTGGAAATTATGATTGGATTTGGAGCCAATTTTGTTAAGGATCGGCTCGATTAAGCCACAAATCTAAGGAAGTTTTGGATTTGAGCTTTGCACTCTTTCAATTCTTTATTTTTCTTTTTATCCTTCATCATATGAGCAATAGTTGCTTCTAAATTCATTCTCATTTCTTCAATATCCTACTCCCATGAAGCATGCCCCAAGTTAATGGTTGATACTTGGTAATCCTGGGTAGTAACTTCATGTTTATCCTTTTCTCCTACAAGTGTAGCAACATGCACAAACATCCCACCATCTACACTTCTTCTTAAATTGCATGCCTAACTTTGGCCTTAGCCTTGGGATTTGGTGTTTCCACCTCTTAAATTATGCTCTTGAAGTCCAAAGGTATTAATTGTACCTCCATTGGTGGTTTTCATTGTTGATCCAACCAATTAGGTATATCCTCATTTGGCCCTGACTCCTTTGGAATTTCTTCCACCACTTGATATTTATTCAACTTAAAAGTCCCCTTTTCTAGTGTACTTTCCTTATTCTCTTAATTTTTTGGGATTTCTTTTGTGTCAGCTTAGATTGTTGAAGTGGTTCTTCATTAATTTCCTTTTGTTTTGCATCCTTCATTTCTCCTAATTTATCCCCACTCATTTCTTCCATTTTATCCTCATATATAGCTTGTTCATGAGATTTTGGGACATCAACCTTTTCAATATCTTCACATTGTCCTTGGCTCATTCATTTCATGTTCATGTTGACCCAAAGATATTGCATCTATTGGTTCTTCAATCTCTGGATCATTTTGTCCTCCTTCAATAGGTGAGTATGTTATTACTCCTAGGTCTCTAGAAACAATACCAAGAACATCTTCTTCTCTTTGTTCTTGTGCAATAGACAATGTAGGTAGAGGTGTCGTTTCGTGTTGTTGCTTCTCTTGAAGCTTCTCTATAAGCTTTTCTAACCTCTCCTTCCCTTTCAATATTTTATCTATTGTCATTTCTTCTTCTTCTTCAACAAGTGAATGTATCTCTCCCATATTTTGTCTCATTACAAAAGTTCCTACTAAAGGAGGGGAAGCAAACATAACTTCTACTAATTGGGAAATTGACCCTCTCATTCTAGCATATACTTGTTGCCTACTAACTTTTTCTCCTCTGGATTCATAAGTTTAGCCTAGGATAACATTGATGATGATGAAGCTCCAAAGAAATTACTTTTAATTCCTTCAATCAAATTATTTGGAACTGCTTTGATCTCTTTGTTAGGGTCTTCTAGCTAAATTTTTATCGAAACACCTTGGCTTGGTGTTCACATATCCTTTCTTTGTTAGCCTCAATAGCCTTGGCTTCCATAATTCTTCTATTCTTACCCATGCAATCGTCATAGTCTCATTCTTCTACAACTTTTTTCTTTCTCTTTTTGTCTTTTGGGTAAGTAATCACTGGTCACTCCCCATGACCCTAGCCTTTGAATATATCTATCAATCCATATCTGACTAGATTCTATAATAGTTTTTGTTATATCATCTAGTAATATGATTTCAAGATCATTCCAATTAAGATCTTGAATAGGTTGATAAAAAATCCTCTCAACATCATTCATCAAATTCAACACCTTCCCATCATCCTCTTTTAATTGCGATGGAACATCGTGTGTTCGTATAGTTTTCATTTGGTCTAAGGTCAACAGGTTTGATATGACCTCCTTCTTACCTCATTTTCATCCTTGCAAATATTCTAGCAATCTTCTAGATGAGGTTTGTGGGTGAATATCCTATTAATCTATCTAGCCAATCTCCATGTCGGGTCATATTTAGTCCTTTCTAACTCAAACATTTACAATCCATACATTTGCAATTCATTTTATGAGCTACTCTAGTATTTTTTATGTGAATTGTATTTATATCTTCTCATATATGTGGGGAACTTAATTTATCCTCTCTTATGAGCTTGGAGAAAAGAATCATAAGATTTCATCACTTGTCTTGTGAATTCCAACAACAATATTCTATCCGTCGAGTACCTAGGTAACATGCAGGGATAGAAGAATCCTTCTATTGTAATGTAGGTAAACTTTGGAAATTAGATGTACCAACATCCATAATAATTGATCACACTCTATACATCCACAAATATTCTTTTAGCTTTGTCGGAGCTTCTATGGTCCTGACCATCTTCATCAAAAATGCATTGTTAGCACTCTAATGACCCAAATATTCCTTGGTTGTTATTTGAGGGTAATATTTGTCTACTAGCCTTTCTCTAAGGATACTATCTAAGGTTCCCACCTTATTTAAGCCTTGTAAATTTTATTTTACAACACAAGAATATATTGCATATGAAAACATAAAAAACATCCCTGACATTTTGAAACCTTTAATTTGGTCACATAAAAAATGACTAATGGATTTTTCCCAACAAATTTTAGTTGTTCCATTCTTCACATGTTGAATTATTTCATGCATCCAAGGTTCAAATTTTCTAACACTTTGAGACCCTACTATTTTATTTAACGTCATGATGTCATGAATGTCTTTGGTAAAATCATGCCTAAATATGGTTTTGGGAATTTTGGACTCAACCTTAGGATTTTCTTGTTACTTGAACTAGGCTATCAACATTGTTCTTTTATTTTTCTCCTCAACTATGCATATGCTTTTTCAACCCTTTCAAATTCTATTATGCTTATAGCCAAAATATATGAATTCCAAATGTTTGGACGATTTCTTTTGGGGTCAAATCAACATAAACTATGCCCTTTTTCAATACCACCTTTCTTCTTGCATCATAAAAATGTATACACTCCAAAACCAATTTTGGAGCATCCATAGCCAATGGAAATCCTACAACCATGTGTAATCCATTTTCCATGATATTTTATGCATATGGTGTGGTGCTAGGGAACATACTTATTTCCATGAACTCTTCCTCATTAAAATTACCCAAATGGGCATCGACTACCATCCCATACATTGCCAAAGCCTGAGATTGAGGAAATTTGAATTCCTCCTTAATCCCTTTCTTTCACACACTCATGATGTTCGGATTCTATATGTTTAGTTTATTAAATCCCTATGCTAATTAGGGTTACCTTACAATATTTCACCCTTTTTAATGCTACATTTCCCCAAATATTCTAAAAGAAAATACGTTTTTACTCATCTTAAACCCTTTGAAGGAATTAATCATGCAAGTTATGTAGAGATTTTAACCAAAACACATATTTTTGTGAATACCAGCTCTACATGCATAAAATTAAAGCTTAATTTGAAGAATATACAATTTTGCAAACAATATTTCCTAAGTAGAAATGCTCAATAGGATTATACCTCATCAAATTTTGGCTTCAACAACTTCTGAACATCTTCTTTGGTTGCCCTTTATTTTCCTTGATTTTACCCTTTATAGCTTCTTAAAAACATTATTGTGTTTTAGATTCCCAAGAAAACTTCTTTAATTATGATGGTATGACAACATAACACTTTGTCTAGTTTTACCAATATATACAAGTCATTATTCATTTAGTGCACTAGATGCATATGATATAACAATTAAAAATTAATGGAATGAGTTTAATTTGCATGCTTTATTTTACTTCAAAATAAATAAATTTCAACACTAACCCCTTTTCCTAACATTCTCTTAGAAAAAGAAAACATCGAGGATTCTTATCAGATGTGGAAGTGATGAATTGCCAACATCTGATTACACAAGGACCAAATATCTTGAGAAACATTTAACCAATAGTTCTAAATGAGTTACAATAACATGATCTTGAATATCAGGTTTTATCTCTGAGACCAACTTCACTAAAAGTTCTCATTATGGGGAAATTTCTCACTATTGAACTTCTATTTGGATCAAGATTGGATAGAAGAGTTTTGTATCTAGTTCAACAATGCTTTCAATTCTCGATTTTATAATAAATGTCAGTTAATCAATATTTCAAGTCTAGGTTATGGAACTTCCTATTCCACTAAGACTTATAGTCTTGAATATGAAAGAAACATTTAAGTCTTGATGGGTCAATACCTTTCTATACACAAACTTTTCTTACTAGATGTATTACCTTACTAGATATGGAACTTACATGAAGTATCAAGTTCCATATGACCCAAAATCCCTAAAAAAGAAAAATTATTTACTTTGAACAAACTTGGATAGCTTCAACAAATTTTAAAAGGTGTTATTTTCAAATAATTCTTATGTTCTCTCAGAAATAACACACCAAAAGACCTACTACCCAACTATTCATGAATAAACTAGGGTTTTACCATTTCCTCCCAAACCATGCGAAGCTAAAAAAAAGAGAGATCTCCATTCTGCAAAAGTGAAATGAGGTTTACATTGTGAGGTCACACAACACAAAATTTAAAAGTGATATGATGTCCTAATAATATTTTTTTTCATTAATAAAATTGGGGTTAGACGTACTCTTATTGACTATGAGTCAAGTCTTAATGTTTGTGGCACTGACCTTTTACATAAACTTGGTATGGATATAAATCTCTCATTAAACCCAATGCTCTTTTTATCTGTGGCTTTGATGACATTGGTAGGAAACCATTAGGAACAATCACATTGCCTATTAAGGTAGGGCATGTAGTTTGACCAATCCTTATCCATGTCATTCCAGATTCCCTTTCATATAATATTCTTCTTCGAAGACCATGGATTCATTCCATGGGAGGAGTTCCTTCCACCCTTCACCGCATAATTAAATATGCATATAACAACAATATTTATATGGTAAAATTTGATCCAAAGTATAAAATTTATTTATAAACTAAAATAGGACATAAAGATCCTAGTCAAAAACCTTTTAACACTTTGATCAAATCTTCCAAAGTGGGTCATATGTATTCCAATGATAAGGACATTGATGATTTTGATTCACCTACAACTAAGCTATTTAGCGATGATTGGGGCTCATTAGATTTTACTCCTACCTTCATTTGGGAGTATAAAATATCACCATCTAAGCCTGAATAATTGAAGGACGTCTCAATGACACCTACACAATCTTCAATGGACTCGCCTCAAACATCTAATTTCACCACTTCTAGTCTAGAAATGATACTCGTTATATGTCTACTTTTGATGATAACAATTATGAAAAAGGACCTTCCTCAAAAGAAATTGAATCTATTTATGGAAGAGGATTTGTTTCCTCAATTTTGGTATAAAGGAAATGGTTGTGGTATAAAAGAACAAGGTATCAGGTCTCCATAGAACTAAACACACAAGGTTCAACAAATGGTCTTGGTAATTGTCTAGGTTCAAAACCCACCAAATCTTCTCATAGACTTTCTCTTAAAATTCAAACACCAAAACACAAGGCTTTCCTAAGATATTGCTTAATCTATTATATCCTACAATGATAGAGGTAATTAAGACAAATAAAAATATCTCATTGGACATCTTTCCAACCAATGAATCCTTAGCAGATTTTTTGTGAGTTTATGACAACTCACCCCTATATCATCATGATCATGGATTTCCTTATTTTCTAAATATTGAAGCACACTTTAGGAAAGACACTTGTATATCGAGTGATATATTGGACTCTCAAGACATACCCCAAAATTTCCCTCATTGTCATGATGTACCAGACCACATTACACTACTTCTAGGGGATATTGTTGATATCTTCATGGACCCATCTAATCCAAATAAGGTTATTCTAATTGGAAAGTGTCTCAACTCTAATGAAAAACAAAAAAATTCTACACCACTACAATATTTTCTTGAATTATTTGCTTGGTCTTATTTCGATATGCTTGGAACTGATCCTGAAGTAGTTACACATAACATTGTGTTGCGTGATGATGCTAAACCTATACGATAGAAGATTCATAAGATGAATCCCAAAGTGGCTTTGTTGGCTAAATATGAGATTGATAAGCTTTTACAAGTTGGCTTTATCCACCCTATTGATTATTTACCTTGGATATCGAACTTGTGGCTATTGCTAAACTTGATAATCATATTTGAATGTGTACTGATTTTTGTGACCTTAATAAAGAATCTTTAAAAGATTATTCCCCTCTTCCTTTAACATAGATATGATTGTTGATTCTATCGTTCAATATGCTTTAACCTCCTTTATGGATAGTTTTTTTTGGGTATAATCAAATCATTATTAATCCTCAAGATCAATTAGAAAAAAAAAATTATTACACCTTGGGGAACATTTTGTTGGGTTGTTATGTCATTTGGATTAAAGAATGTTGGAGAAACATATCAAAGGGCTATAACATTAATATTCCATGATTTCATTCATAACATCTTAGAGGACTATGTCAATGATATCTTCCATCTATATCACGTAAAAATCATGTCAAAATCCTCCATCAAATATTTGAGTGAATTCATAAATATAACATTCATCTAAATCCTTGAAAATATGTCTTTGGTGTGAAAAATGGAAAATTATTAGGTTTTATTATGTTAAATCAAGGTATTGATGTGGAAACAAGAAAAATTAATGTTATAGTTAGCATGTCACCTACTAAAAATATTTATCAACTTCATAGATTATAAGGGAAGATTCATGGTATTCATCATTTTGTTTCATCATTAGCAGATGATTAGACTCTCCCCTTGTAGTACCCCTCCATTTATGCTTATGTTTTCTGCTGCATATTTTCATACTATTAGACTTTGGTACTTGGTTTGGATATTTTGATTGCTGATGTTGAGCGACAGTGGATTCACTTTGTGACATGATGATACATTGTATTGCGATATTTGATTTCTGATATGCTTTGAGATAGCGTAGATATTTTCCTTCAGATATTATTGCTATGAGTATGTTTATGATGGATTAACTATTATTTAATTCACTGACGATGTATTGGTGTGGAGAATGAATCGCATCACTCACTTGTGAGTGCCCTGTGATGTCCGTGATTTTCTCCACCGTGCTTGTACAATGGATTATATATATATGCATGTTATTGCTTGGTTGCAGACAGGTACATGACAATCCGACTCCACTTGGTTACTCGGTCGAGTGTCAAGACTCAACGGATATGTTGATTGGGGTAGTAGGTACATCCTAGTCTAGTCTTAAACCCGCTTAGTACATCGTCAGTTTAGTTTGGAGTCTTTGGTTGTCTTGTCTTTTCCTGTTGGATTAATTGCTTTGATAGGAAAATCTTGTCAATTTTAATGATAGTTTATTATTCTTTAATTTACTGTTATTTAAATTAATTTTTAAATGTTAAAGAAATAAGTTTTACATGTTATTTAATAAATTAATTAGTTTGTTTGATTAAATAATTTGATCTTAAAGATTAAATTTATTTAAATTAATTAATTAATTAATTAAATTAAATTGTTTTAAATGTGTAAATATTTTATTTAAAATTAATTGTTATTTGGAAATGGCATTTTAGTTATTAAATAAATTTGCATTTTGAAAAATTTTAAATTTTAAAATTTTAAATAAATTATAAACATGCAAATCTTGAAAGATTGATTGAGAATTTGTTGAAGATATTTTGTTCTTCTCGACAAGTGTGCCATTACATTTGTTTTTAGTTAAGGAAATTCTCGAGGAGGTTATCGGGGATTTGGGGAAATACAGAGGGTTATCTTTTTCTTCACGGATTTGAAAGAATGGTTAGTATTGAAATTAATTTTTAAGAAATTGTGATTTCCTGTATGTTGTATTTTTGTGGAAGATCCCTTTGGTGGGAAGATCTTTCTGGTTGGTTTTAGATTCCTTTGGATTTGTTTTTTTTTGGAGAAGCTTTGGAGGATTGCACACTACAGGTAGAAGATTCTCTCTAACAACTAAGATCTTCAAATCACAGGAAACAGGTATTTCCCTTGTGTTTTTAGTTTGTTTGCTTTTGAAAAGAAATATTTGTTAAAACCCTTGTTCTTCTCGGTAGATTGTTTGCCGGAAATCTTACTGTAGAAACTTGTGATATTTGTGAGAATTTCAAGAAAACAATTGAAGAAATTCAAAAGGAAACAGATGTATGCTTTGTAGATTAGTAAAATTAATATTTCTTTGATATTTGGTGAAAAGAATCCTTTGAAAGATTTTATTGGAAAAGAATATTTAGAGTATTTTAAACTATGGAGGAAATTTTTTATTATTAAAAATGGAATTTAAAACCCATTGAGGTTAAATTAGAATTTTATGAGGAAATAATCCTGTACAATGATAATTTTCTCAATTTCCTGTAGCAAATTTTGTAGAAATTAGTTGCCTATCTGAATGATTTTAATTACTAAATAAAATTACATATATATATTAATGTATGTATATGTATAATTGAAAGATATACATATACATAAATCAATATATATATAATCTTATTGATTAACAAATGTTCTGAAGAAATTATTTATTTTCAAGAATTTATGTACGTGAATTTTCGTATAGAAATGCGGAAGAAATTATGAGATTTTTATAGAAATAAAATTTATTAAATTTTTGTATTTACTATGGAAGGGCCAAGGCTATCCCCACGGCCGACCCCCATAGGGGAGCCGGCTGTGAGGGCAGCACCCAACGCTACCTTCATAGGCAGCACCGGCGCTACCTGCACAGTCGTGCCCTCCCATGGAGGGTTCGGCTGTGTAGACAGCCGACCCTGCCCAAATCTTTAATATAAGATTCTTTTTTTTTGTTTTGTTTAATGTTTAAAAATAACTTACTTTTAATTTGTAAGTTATAATATATATATAATATATTTCATTTATATAATATATGTAATTAAATGTATATATATTATATAGGTAATGTAAATATATATGTTATAATATATAAGTTATAATGTGTGTTTTTGTTGTGGGATTATAAGTTAAATTTAATAATGAAGAATATCTATTTAATAAAAAAAATAGATATCTAATTATAATATTTTATGGTGTATTTATTCAAATGTGTGTTATGATGCTTAATAATATATGGAAAATTATTAAAAGATAGTCAATATTGAAGTGTATTAAGTAGAGAAAGCAGAAATTTCATTATTATACATGTTTTTGGAATTGAAAAAAAAATTGTAGATTAGATTCTCATATTAAATAGGAGATGAATTATTTTCAAAATAGAACAATTTTGTGTTTAAATTTTTCCTATGATCTAATTGGATTTAGTAAATCCTAATAGTAGATGTATATTTTTCCTGATTTTCCTTAAATAGTATTTTCTCTTTTGTTGGTCAAATTGGGAATGTCTTAAATGTACAAGTCTTCCAGACAAGTTGGTAATGTGGGGGTTGTGATTGTTTAATTGAATTGTTGTGTTGGCTAAGGTTGTGTGCGGGGTTTTGTATGGTGTTTAGACACCTGATTTTGTGAACATAGTCTTTGATGTTCATTTTGAAAAGTGTACAATTTTATGATTGTATATTTGTACACCTTGTAAACCTTAGTCAGGAAAACTTAGAATTCCTTTGTTATGTTTAGGGGAGTGGCTCTATGTAAGGGTCCAACACACAAAGTGGTGTCAGGGTAACTTACAAAGAGTTAGTAAGTCAGTGATAACTAAATAACACAGTAGTTAGAATTAAAATCCTTAATAAGATGATTATGCCTCACTTATGGACTCTTGAGCTAGTTCAGTCTTGAGTATAAGATGAGAAGGCCTGGAATGGAAAATCGACATCTTGTTTACCTTAAAAAGATATTCGACCGCATTAGTTTGCAATGGGGCTGGGTTCGTAAGAGGTTACAGGTTAAGCCTAGTTGGGGCCGAACCTAGGAAGAAACACCAGGTACCTTTGCAATATTGTGCGGACACCTCACTCCTAAAATAATAGACTACCTTGTCTATTTAGCATATTTGATTGTCTTAAATCTGGAAGCAATGTAACCATCAGTTAGTTATGTACTTGTGTCTAGGGTGAATAGGTTATGTCTAAGTAACCATATTACTATCTCCTAGCACGGGGGGTGGACCTACAAGTACCACATGGTTGGATGGAACATGCACCTTACTCCATTGGGTCCCCAGTTTATGATCGTGACAACGAGAGCTTCATGGATGGAGAGCTCGTACTTGGATACATATGTGTACATCTTTATTGCATTATTGGAAATCTTGTATTGTAACATCCCTCAATTGTTTATGAGGTGAACATTTGTAAAATGTAAATTGTAACTATTATTGATCCACCTCATCAGATGAATGAGTATTGTAAATTTATTTCAAATGCAATGTAAGAAATCATATTTGTACTTTATACTATCTTGAATGGAATTTCAAATGTTATGCAATGTTTATTTTTAAGTTTATGTTAATTAATTATAAGCAATGTGAAATACTAAAGTCACTATGGAAACTCAAGTAGTGTAACATCGCGTAACTTAGTGAATGTATGCAACTAATTAACTTAATATTATTACTTTAAAAAAAATTATTACACATATATACACAATTGCAACATTCTTTAGGTTATAAGACGGGCATTACACCCTTCACTCAATTTCTTAAAAGGGATTCCCATTTTAAATGGAATTAATATTGTCAAAATGTCTTTGAGAATTTTAAAAAATATTTAGCTAATCCTCTTGTTTTACAACCAACTACCTCAAGATGTCTTTTTCTTCTTCACACTTCTACTTCATCTAATGCTCTTGCTACATCCAACACAACATGATGAGAATGATAAATAACTTTGAATGTATACTATATTAATTGTACATTACTTGATTATGAGACATGATATACTATAGTATAAAAATAATGTTTGGCTCTTGTGTTCGCAACAAGTAAACTAAGACATTATTTGTTAAATGTTGAAATTCATGTTATTGTAAAATTTGATCAATTAAAAAATCTTTTCTCCAAAAATGATCTATCCAGATGTCTATTTAAATGGGTAATGTTGTTAATAGACTTTTACCTTAAATTTTTTTTTATCTAAAAGAGATTAATGGTCAAGGGTAATGGATAAATTCATTAAATAAATAATGAATATTTATTTAATTAATTGGCTAGAACAAGGTGGGATAAAGGTTCAATGGATAAATTAATTAACATTGATTAAATAATTAAAGTGGGGGATAAAGACATGTGAAGGATAAATTAATTAAATAAATAATAAATACTTATTTAAAAAATGGGGGATAAAGGTGAAAGTTAGATTAATTAAATAAATAATAAATATTTATTTAATTAATGGATAGAATAAGTTAAAAGTCAAGTGTGGTCAAGGTATGGTCAATTTTTTAGGTGTTTACATTTTGCCTCTCTTTGAGATGATGTTGCAACTACGAGAAGTAACAACCTTTCAAAGAAGAACAAAAAATATTGGGTAGGTGAGGGATAAGGAGTAGTGGCATGGTGCCCTAGTCATTGGTGATGATGAGGAGGTATTGGTCTGCCCCCTCGAGACAACGGATAGACTCAAAGAACATGGGTGTGCTCTCAAAATAAATGAGAGAGTTAGAGGATGAAGGATGAAAGGAGAAAATAGATGAGGATGGATGGAAGAAGATAAAGATGATGAAGATATGGATGGGAGAGGAAGGATGGATGATCGTCATGCTGCAATGATGTAAGCAACCTATATTTGATATTTATTTAGTGTTATGCACCGAGGTATAAGGAACCAAGATGACAATATGGCAAGTATGTGATAAAAAAGGTCAAATACAAACATGTTCCTTATAACACCATGATATGGAATACCATGATGTTGTTGTGGCAATAGAGTGAAAAGACCATGATAAATGAAACCAATGATAACACACACAAGCAACAAGACAGAATGCAAAACAAGACAAAATAACCCAGGATTATACCCTTAGGCAAGTTGAAAACTAATTGATTCATGATGATGATGATAACAAAGTTAACGATAAGAACAATGGGTACCTCAAATATTGAGTTTTTAATGATAAGAATAAAAATTGGATTTAGGAGGATATATCCCTATGATTATGATTTGATTCAAGTGGATCAATGGATTATCAATTGATTTGGATCAAAATGATGGATTGATTTTGGATGATGCATTAGACTGCAAGATTAGATTGCATGGATTAGGATTGATTGCATATGGATGGACTCAATTGGGACATTTGGTTGGATTGGAAGGATAGGAACCAATTACAAGGGATAACTAAGGCTTGGTAAAAGATGGATATATAACCTAGCTAGGAGATAGAAGGATTAAGTAGATGTGTAGGATGATAGAGACTCACTTGGACTATAATGTGAAAGAGAAAGATGCCCCACACAATTTTTAGTGCATTCATGTATGGAAGATGACAATGGATGCATTAAATAGAAGGATAGTGCATAAGGTATATGAATGGAAATGAGAGTAAGACTTGCATTATCCAAGGCATGTATGGATATTCAATCCCTAATGTTCATCAAGATCAAAGTTTGGAAAAGGAAAATATGAATGAAAATGATATGGATGGAATTTAGGGACAAGAGATATGGGATGGATGATATGGATAGGATATGGTATGTAAGATAGCATGAATTTTGCATGGATATTTTTTCCATAGTCCTTAGCAAGATCAAAAGAGGGAAGGGATGATGCATATAGAAATGATGGAAAAAGAGAGGATAAGGGATATGGGATGGAGGATATTGGAAGATATGGATATGATGATCAATATAAATTGCATAAGATATGGTAGATAGGATACATGATTCTTAGGCCTTGTCAAGATCAAAGGTGGAAAAGGGAGGATGGACTTAGATAGGGTAATGGATAAGGGATGGAGGATAGTGGAATATCTACATAGGAGGTTGTAGGTAGCATGGATGAATCTTGCCCCCAAGTGTAGAGTGCAAGATGATGGGGATATTACACATGATGCTTGTTTTCCAAGTTTTCATAATATTAATTGCCCAAGGTTCCAAAATAAGTGCTTTTCACCATTGGACGAATGATTTATCTTTCTTTTTTTTCTTTTTTTTATTTATTTTTTAAATTTTGAATGTTTAGAATAATAAGAATAGAAAAGGATGAGGATAAGGATGTGTATAAGTGGATTTGGAAGACATTGGATGCATGATAGGGAGATGGAGGAAGGACTCAAGTGTCTAGTTCTATAGATGGTATCCCTTGAAGATGTATTATAATGGACCATGACAATTGGAGGTATACAAATATATAGTGGTAGAATTATGGAATTATGGAAAAATATAAGGATTTATGTAAAGGATTGGATTAAACGAGGGTGATGGTGGATTGGAAGACTTGTGGATGAGTAAATGGGAATGTTACCAAGACCAACATTGGCACACACCTTGAGGGGTGGTGGAGATGTGGAAGAGAAGTGGATTTTGGATTTTGAGATTTCGATGAAGAGGATGTATATTTTGTGAGACAAGGACCCAAAATATATTTGGAAGATGAAAGATTATTGAATGGAGGATTGCAGGAATTAGGAATGGATGAAACTTTTGGAGGAGTAGATTTGGATGCCAATTTTGATTGTTCTTTGAGATGCATTACTTCTATTATAGCTTGTAGCGACATGGTTTTTTGGCTTTTATTTTTCTTCATAGGACTTTGTGGTCTTCTAGATTTATCTTTTTTTATTTTGGATCATATTTTCCTTTTTCTTTGGCATGCCTTTTTGAGGGGACATGTTGATGCTTGGATTTTTGTTTATTTTTGGCTTTATGTATTTTATATTTGGCATCTAAATTTCTTCCAATAGAAATGGGATTATTGGATGGAGAGGAATGATATTAAGTCCTTATGGATGGTTTTATGTAAGTAGGATGTTGAAAGGGCTTCAAGGATGTGTGCCTTTGTTAATATTGATTGGGGATTACAGGTGATGGATATATAGGATGAAGGGATTTTAAACTAGAAGTGATAGGTGGTAGAACGTAAGTACCCGAGATGGATTGTAATGCCTCGCCACATAACCTTAAAGAATGACGCAAACACAACAAAAACGTAGCAATTTTTTTTTTTAAAGTGTAATTATAACATGTAATGTGAACTACACTCAACACATACATTCTCTAAAGTACATGACAACGCAATACAATTTTTGAGTCTCATAAATAGAAGTAATCTAACTGGATAGCATATAAATATTACTCATGAAATTAAATTTTATATATCAAAAACATTTAATTCAACTCTTACAATACAAGTACATTAAGAATCATTTATAGCTTGCATTCATTCCATAAATTAATTACAAAGCTCATCTCCAAAATGAAGAAGATCATAATAATAATGTTACAATTACATGATACACAAATCCTCCTCGAATACAATAAGGAGTAATACATATACAATTATCCACTGATATAAAGAACAAAAGAGATGATATATATCAACTGGTGCATGCGAGCTCTCCAATCTAGAAGATCCCGCTATCATGAACATGGAGTGGGAACCCAATGGTGTATGGTGCACATTCCACCCAACCAAGTGGTACCTGAAGGCCCAGCCCCCCATGCTAGGAGATAGTAAAAGGGATCCCTAGACAAAACCGACTTCTTCTAGACACAAGCAAACTCAAGACTAAACTACACAAGCACAATGCTTAACATAAATGTTACATTACTTCCAGAGTAAAAGAATCAAGTACATCAACAAATCAATTAAACCATTGTCATAGGAGAAGTGTCACACATAATTTTCTATGGGTTACCCTAGTGCACCTTTGTGTGTCGGACCCCAACTAAAAACCACTCTCCTACTAACAACACAAGGAACTAAATCAAAACTCAAGGGTAACACGGTGCACAAACACTGATAATAGATATCAACTATGATACAAGAGATAACTCATCCTCGTTCATAGTAACCAGGTGATTAACTGAACAATCAAGTGCACTACCCAAGGAAAAATAAAGAGTTGAATTATAACTCACAATAACCCCCTCATAAAATAACATCTAGAAGACTTACAAGAACAACAATCCAATTTCCCCCAAAAAGTAAATAGAAGAAGTTACAATACAATGAGCAATTTAACCAAGGAATAAGGCTACCATTAGGATTTCCTAAATCCAATTTTCATTTTGAGAAAACAATAATATATTGCTCAAATAAATCTAACTTAAAGTAATATCATTTATAGATAATAACAAAAATTAAACTTAATTGTCTAAATTAGTTTTCCAATTTTCAACTAAATAGAAATAAGATTTCTTCTTTTAAAACATTTTATTATAAAATAATTAACTTGTGCTTTTGTATGCACTTATCAAAGAAAATTTATTTATTTAAATATATATTATTTAAATATCTTAAAAATTAAATACAATTTTTTTTATCTCAATAAAATGCAATATATAAAAAATATATTTAAATCAATACATATACATATATATAAATATATATATAATTAATATATATATTTATATTTATTAAATAAAAACCATAAAATAAAACCAAGTTGCATATGTTTCAGGGGTGGATGGAGGTTTACATTTGACGATCACTAATTGTTGGTAGCGTCGGTTGTTTTGCATAGCCATCCCCATGTAAAGGGGAAGGCTTTTGCGATTTTGTTGCTTCCCCATCTGAGGAATCTGACATCTCTGTGCGCCAAGGAAAACTTCTCCCGAACCAACCTTCATCCATTTCCAAGTCTGGCACTTTTCCAAGGATTTTCAAACAACCAGCTATGTAACTTTTGCTGAGAACATAGCTACCCCCTATGGAGGCAACATAAATGAACTAATGCCAGCTCCCTTTCTTCGTGAGGATTTCCAGGTTGTCCAAAGGTTTGGACTCTGTATTAATTTCCACCATAATTTTGGTAGTTTTGGATTTCCCTTTCAAAAATTCTTCCTCTATGCCCACAAAGGTATCTAGGGAATTTCCAATTTTCTCTATGGTTTCCTCATTCCAATATTCCAAGGGTAATCTATCAAGGGTTATCCAATAAGGGTAGTATTTTGGTTTGTGTAATCCTGGGTTAAAATTTGGGACCCAATATGTCTTGTAAAAGAAAAAACCCTTAAAGAAGATAGGTTCTCCATGAAGGATTTTCATTTTAATTTCTTCATTTTCACATTCTATCAAAATGAAGTTTTCAACTAGGGTTTTTGCTCTTACCTGATTTTTAAATCAGTCGACTAGCCACGCAACAATTTCTTTAGTAGATGCATCTTTGCCCGACCATTTAACGAATAATCTGCAGTGCACCAAGTAATCCCAATGGGGCTGAAGGTAACTAGCAACAATCGTCAAGATCTTGCTTCTCTTTGCTACTGGAGTGAAGGGTTTTTCAGGTTGGGCCTTTGCTTTCAAGATCCAAGCCATACGACCACTAGACTGACCATCATTCCTTGGAATTATGCCAGTGTCAAGGGGCCGTAGGTTTCTTTGAGTGTTTCATCTACCCTTTCCTTGTTTTGTCTAGGGTGGAGGGTATCCATTTCGCCTTTTCCCTGACCACCCATGCCAGTTGCGCGAATGACAATCATTCCACCTATTTTGAAAATTATTTCCTTGTTCACGACCACCTAACCTAAGGTATCTTCCCCTTCCAACATTCGTGCTCCTGTTTGGATGGATTCTCCTTTGATCGCCGACTTTCAGCTTCCTCTGTGGCAAGCTTCACTCCTGGTTGCACTCCTGCAGCTGCGACATGTCATCCACTAAGGCCAGAGATTTAGGAGTGTCATGCCTCTTACGCATGAGCACGCCATCATGCATTCCCTTCTGCCAATAAAATGGGAGGCATTTTTCCACCTAATGCCCATCTTCAAAAACCCATTAAGGCAAGTTACCAGACTGAGGTCCCCTCGAATTTTCCTCAATCGCACCATCCCCCCAACATCGCTTGGAGCCGTCGTCACTCCTCTAGCTCTTCCCATCATTTCTCTGGATCTCACTAGCCTTCTATGTTTTGCCAGATTTCGCTCCTGTGTCTCCCTGCGAGCCTACTCCACTTCGCGCCATCTATCTTCTTTTTTCATTTTTAGTAATAATAAACTATAAACTTTTGTGAACCATTAATTTTTCTGAAATCACATAATGATTAATTATGTGATTAAATTAAATAATTACAAATACTATTTTAAAATAATAGAACATTTTTAATATAGATTTTGAAATTTTAATATTAAAGACAAATAAGATTTAATCATAGATTTAACATCTATTATATATTTTTATTTTTATATTAAAATTTTATTTCTAAAATTAGCAATTTAAAAAGAAATTAAAATCTATTATATATTTTTATATTAATCTTTTATTTTTAAAATTACTAATTTAAAAATTAATAATAATAATAAATCAAAGATCCTTAAAATCTTTAAAAAAATACTAGCAATGTCTTATAGTAAATTTGGTAAATGTCAAACTATTTATAAAAATATAAAAAATTAATACTAAAGTGGAATTAATTGCAATTATATAACATGTACTATATTTATATTATCATACTTTTATATTTTACAAGTAATTTAAATGACATGATATATATTATAAAAATAAAAATATAATAAATAATATATTTTAATAAATAGTAATAATTGTGAATTATAGTAGTTTCATATTTTAATTTAAACATATTTGTTATACAATATATACATTAATTATAATGTAAATTGTATTATTAGATATATATTATATAATATATATATAGATAACACATTATATTGTGTGTTAGTTGAATTTATACTATATAAATCTATACTACTTATTACCTATAATGAATTTATATTATATAGAATCTAAATTAATTAAATTGTTTTCCCCAAACATGCATATCTATGAAATGAAAAGGTGGGAGAGGTTAAGGAAGATGGGCAAAAAGACAAAAGATGAAAAATGTAAATGGCCTACCAATTTACCTCATGTACTACAAAATTTATGAAAAAAAAAATACCAACTTTTTTCTAATTTATCTTCCACACCTCTTCAGCGTATCCATTGCACACCAAGGTGTGATTGCTAGTTGTATTACAAGTTGACATTGAAAATCCAATACCTTCTAGACATCATCGTTTACACAATGAAAAAAAATCATTTTATGATTGGTTTAGCTCCAATTATTTTGGACATAGATGAGGAGTTTTCAAAAATAGAAATTAAGGTTAGTAAGAAATTATTGTTTTTTGTAAATTATAAAAATATATTTTGACCAAATTCATCATAATATATATTTTTCTAATACTTTCATTTAGATCAAACTATACTTGTATATGTGCATGTTTTTCCCTGAAACATACAACTTGGAAAAAACCACTTTTGTACATTCTATACAAAACCAATTTTTATCATTTAGATGCTAAAACAAATTACATATTTGAAAACTAGATACAAAATCTTATATTACATATTTAAAAACTAGACACTAAATTTTACATTTCATATTTAAAAACCAAACACTAAATTTTACATTTCACATTTTTACACCATATTAATTTTCTTTGTAAGTGCTTGAAATTTTTACTTCAACTACAACAAACTTTGAATTTTAGAAGGAAGAACTGACTTTTTGACAAAAAAAAAAAAAAAATAGCTCAATTTGTAGTACTTTCAATTGTTTTATATTTTGGATCAATTTTACAATTCAAAATCATTTTTAAAATAAAAATAAAAATATTAGATCCATATCTATGATAAAATTTATTATGCTACCATCCAATTTTGACAAGACTATAACCAAACATACAAATAGCTAATATATTTTTATCAATATTAAAATTGATGGTGAATGCTTATAATTATGATGGGATGTTTATTGAGAGATATTCAATGCGTGTTTCTCAATAATTCAAATGAATTAGAACTCGGTTAACATAGAAAACAAGGAAATTAAAAATCTCTGTCGTTATAATATAGTATGGAAGTGACAGACAAGAAATACAGTCATCAAATTTACGGTCATATAATTCTGGAAATTTTATGTGGACTGTCAGTGAGAAAAGAAGACGAGGTACATCTATTATTGCGATCATTACACCCTAATTTGGTTGTTCCGTTCAAAGCACTGAGTCTTATCTTCGCTGGATTTTTCATTTATGAAGCGAGAGGGGGACTGATTTTCTATAGATTTTTCAATCTATCCAAAATTAATTGTCCGTATAAACGTTGACTTGTAGTATGAAATCTATGCAAAACTACAGATCTGTGCGCAAAATTGCAGGAGGAGCTGACGAAAGAGAAGTAATACAGCCATGGTGTACACGGCAATGAGACCCATGTTCGAACCTCCAGATCAGCTCTTTGTCATCTTGTGCCCAGCGCCAAAACAAAAGATTTTCTTTAATTCGCGTGCAACTGCCCTTCGCACAAAGTAATAGTAAAAAAATATGTTATGTGGGTTTATCTATAGTGCGATTGGATTGGAATTGTTGTGGTGGTCATCAAGGTTCAGATCTTCATTGGGTTATTGTGATCGCACACATTATGTCTTTACTGATCTAATGTACTCGCAGGCTTGTGCAGTCTCATATTTATGACATTTCTAGTTCATAGCTCTACAATAAAAAGTACTTACTAAACATAAAAATAAAATGAATTTCTAATAGACTTAATCTTTACTGTCATATTTGTGATCTCTGTAATTCATAACTCCATAATTAAAAAACAAACCAAAAAAAAACAAATAAATCATGTTTTGTGAATGGAACTGACCATGGATGTCTGATTTCTTCTTCTGATGTACCAAGTCAACCAGTTTGCCAATTAAGTAATCAATTTCATGGAAGGGTCGACATTTATTGCGGATCTTTTCCACTACAACCGTCATTCGACCAGTGAGATATCCTTATCTTGCCTCGCTGGGCCAGTTAGTACGGCCTGGTTGAAGTATATAATAATATTGGCCTTAGGAACGAATTTGTCAGACATTTGTTCATTCACTTGGGTATTTACTGTTTTCCTCCTCCGGGATTTTATGAGCTGCGGCGGCTTTTGACATTTGTGTGTCAGCCATGCATGCAGAGAGCAGCGAGGTTGGAAGTAGTGGTAAAAGGAGCTGGTTGGATTCATATTGTTGCAGCCTTTCTCCAGTAAAGAGATTCAGTAAAAATACTTGTTTTTGCTCACAAGAAAACGAAGAGGATGATTTCAGTTGCATTAGCGACTTGCTGCATGTGCCTGAAGATTCTGAGTTTTCAGATGCAAATCTGAGATTTTACGATGGGTCAACGCCAGATTCATCAGAGACCGATCTGGATGATCTCCTGACGAGCCTGCTGATGGAATCTGATACTCACAACACGTTTTTTGTGCCAGAGACAATAAATAGCTTGAATGGAGATCCAGGGAAAATGGGCTCAACGTCTTTGTACTCAGGGCCGACTCTTATAGAGGTAGAGTCTTCCCTGTCGATGTATCATAGAAAGGAGCAATCTTCACCCGCCTCTATACCCACAACATCAATCTCCAATTCGCCCACCACTTTCGAGTCGTTGCAGAGTGCAAAATCTCCTCCATTTTCGAATTCAATGTAAGTTTTTAAACGCTTGACAGTAAATAACCGTTGGTTTGTTGTCCAGAATTTTAGATACCCAGTTAACTGTTATGAGTTCATAGAATTTTAGGTATACAGATAACAAACAATAGGTTTTAGGAATCAAACCGTTTGTAAGGTTGAGGTTTTGGGTTCGTTTCATATAGGTCTAAAGTTCAATTCATCGCCTGGGTTTATTTGGTTGTTGATCTGATTGGGCCAGCTCTGCAGCCCAAAGTGTTTATAGGGGGCTCGCCCTGTCTAAAGCTAAGCTCCAGGTCACTGGGCTGCCCCTACCAATTCCACCTCGTAAAAAAAAATACAAGCAATAGACTTTACATTATTGCATGGTCATTGCAGCTGATAATTGTTAACTAAATCTAGATCGAGGGAAAAAGATCTAACATTTGAACACATTCCAATAATTGTTATTGCATTTGTTGATTTAATACCCAATATTTTTAACAATATTGCATCAGAAGTCGTGACTTTAAAGTTGTTAGTCTTGAAATGTATTCCTTGGATCTAAAAACTAACAAATCATGTGATGCCACATCAGCACACTAATAAAACATGATTTAGTGAACAACTCTCGTCTAAATTTTATGTTTTAGTCTTTTTGGATACCTCAACAAAATGTGATGTGATATCATATTTGATAATGTGATCCTAAAACCTTAAATATAAGTTGAGGACTTGCCAAATAATTTGCTGTTAAAAATTAAGAATGATTTAAAATTTCAAGATTTTGAAAAACCCATAATTAAGATGCTCGACTTCTCCCTTATACAACATTTGTTTGAATTTACTGTTTTCTTTCTTGACTTTATATATTCATATGGCTTTGAACAATGACCGTTTGATGTTTGTTTATATATTGTGAGTTCAGAAACGAGTTATTCTTTACAAGATTGCAACGGGCTAAAAGCGAGGCACAGTATTCACTCAAGGTTAAATGCCCCGGGAATGGCATGGAGGATGGGTATAAATGGAGAAAATATGGTCAGAAGGCGATTAAGAATAGCCCATACCCCAGGTATAATTCTACTTCATTGTCCCCATTAAATACTATACCTTTTTCTATTGCAATTTTTATGATATATTTATACTTTGTGGAGACTGAAGAAAGTTGTATTAATGTGCAGGAGTTACTACAGATGCACAGTTCCAAAGTGCAGAGCAAAGAAGCAGGTAGAGAAGTGCGTTGAGGATCCCCACACTGTCGCCATCACTTATGAAGGCCTCCATCTTCACCTTCCTTATCCCCCATTGCAGATTAGTCAACAACCCGACTTTTCTCTTCGTCAGCAGCATAGTAACATCTGTGAAAAGGTGAAAAACAAGAAAGCTGTGATAGACAATGTGATTAATGGCTGCTTTAACAATGAAGGCGGTGATGTAATGCAGTCATCTGAATTTCCCACCATTGTAGCCGCCGATCATCAACTTCAAGAAGAAAAAGATAAATGCTGTGAATCTCTGGGATTTGGAGGAGAAAATAGTGATTTGATTGATGGAGATGGTATAAATGTTGGAGTAATTGAAGGAGGACGAGGTGGGTGGCGTAGGGATGGACTCCTTGAGGATATTGTTCCATTTCAACTGATAAATCCTTCAACTTCCTGGTTTTCTTACTCGTCTTCTGCTCCATAAAGTAGAAACAATTTCAAACACACCAGTCCAAAGGTGTATATAAACTTAAAGTATGTGGTTTAGGTGATGTTTGTGTTAGTGGAGCTCACCAAGAGATTGCGCTTATAGTTTAAAACACATTCATTTGTTAAATATCTGTAGCGAATAATACAATGGTTTAGCTTTGCAGAGGAGCATGGAATTGTTTTCTAGTTAATTAAGAGACCCCCTTTAATGGCGTCTAGATAGTTGCACCAGACACTTTTTGGCTCCCGTGTCGGTGCCAGCTCAAAAGTTGGCTTTTTAATTGCAGGGGCAGATGTAGACAACTCACGCCAAATGCTTTACACCTAAACTTCTTTTTCTTTTTTTTTAAAAAGAATTATATATTTTTATTGGGGTAAGGACACTCATATTTTGTTTCTATTTTTTACTCAAGAGGGAGAGGGGCCGATGGTGGGTAGGGCTATGTTGTGCAAGGGGTCCACGTCAACAAGGTTCACATCGGCAATTTTTTTTTAGCAATCCTATAAGAGTCCACTTGTCAACCCAAAAAAAATATTGTAGGAGAAATTTGTGCACATTTTCTAATGTTTTCAGACCGTTTTTCGAAATCCACATTTTTCGAGCTCAAAACTGGTGTCGATCGATGGTGGACACTTGTTACTTGCTTCATGGTTTCCCGCCACACCAATACTCGGTCACTTAACTCCTATTAATTGTGCATTAACTTCCCAACATTCCTCCACTGTCGACCTTTTCCCTACCACCTCGACATGCATTTCATTTGCTATCTCTTGTGTTAGTTTCACAGCTACGCCATTCATGCTATCTATCGTTTTGCACCTTAAGCCGTTTCTTGCATGACTAGTGCTGGTTTGATTTGAGGCTGATGGTGGTGAGGCTATGGACGAGTGGTGGTGATGCATATTTCGTAGTTTCTATGTTTTTCAACACCTCCATTGCCAAAAGGAAAAACATTTAACTTCTATTAAGGCAGGTAAGGTTGTGTTCCAACCTCACAAGGGCAATATCTATCCATTGCAAGAATTTTTTTCCAATTTTCTTGTATTTTTTTTGTAACTAGCTTCTGAAACAAGTTATGATATGCTCGACTCTTGAAGGTTTCTTGTAGCTATATTATGGCCACCTCTGTGTGTGTGTATAATATAGCTTGTCTTTTTGTTTTTGTACCTTTGCAATATATATAAGTATACTAACATTATTTGAGGTTATTATACGCTTCACTATTAAGGGTTTTTTTCAGCAATATTATGATCGACTGTATATATATATATATATATATATATATAAATACATACATATATATACATATATATTTGTATATGTGTGTGTGTGTGTATAAACACAGACATTGGTCAAAAAAAAATAGTAAATGCATACTACATTGTTTGTAAACAATGTATGCATCTCTCCCTATTAAGGGTATCATGCACCTATCTTTTGGCCGACTGTGTGTATATGTATACATACCATTAATGGGTTTCATGCACATATAGTTTGATCGACTATGTCCTTTGCTGTCATGAAGCCCTCACACAACATTACCCACTCTCCCATCATCCTCTTAGCCCTATCCATAGTAGACTCACCTTTGCTAGTTTGGGAAAAATTTTGTTATCATTTTACATGAATTTATAAGATTTTCATCCTAATTTGGTAATCATTTTAGTTATCTAAATTTACATAACATTTTAATATTATAAATAACATATTAATATTATATATAACATATTAGTATTATAAATAACATTAATATTATAAATAAATAGACATTCTTGCATGCCATACATACATACATACATACATACATATGAACTGCCATATGTATGTATGTATGTATGTATGTATGGATACCATACATGCATATGTATGTACATATGAATGCCTTGTGTATGTATGCATGTATGGTATCCATACATACATACATACATACATACATACATACATACATACATAGAGCCACTTTCACAAACACATAGACACATATCAAGCCTCTTTCACAAACACATAGACATACTCGGCCAAAAGATAGGTACATGACACCCTCAACTGTGGAGTGTATGATAATCCTCCAATACTGTCAATATAAATATGCAACTTGCATACTTACATATACATATGACATAGATATAGAAATTGGTGTTTCATATAGCCTTGTTCATTTACATTTAAATGAATTTGATCTATGCTTTAGTTGATATTCAATTGCTTTCACAAGTATGAGAATGTTGTTTCAATTCATATCAAAATGTTGGTTGAAGTTATATATAAGTAGATCATATATTGTTGTATAAAAAAGGGGCTCCAAATATTAGTATCATTTGGCTATTTCGAGTTATATATAAATATCATAATGTTGTGTTAGAAAAGGGCTCCAAATATTAGTATCATTTTTCTATTTCAAGTTACATGTATGAATTTTTTGTTTCAATTTGTTCATTCTAATTTGACATTAGATTTCCACAGTCCATGTCATTAAAGTATGTTGCTTCTGGATTCAACTATGTATTTATTTTTGGATCAACGTTTCAGATCACACTTAGTGATCCATCATCAGGATGCAAAAAGAGATGAAGCATCATGATGATGGATCACTGAGTGTGATCCGAAACGTTGATCCAAAAACAAATACATAGTTGAATCCATAAACAACATACTTTGTTCATTCTTTTAATTGTAAGAGTTAGAATTGGGGATATGATAGTATAACATGCATTGCTTGTTTCATTACACACACACCCTTGATCATTTGTAATCAACTCAATTAGATGCATGGTTAGTTTATTCTTCAATTACACTGACTCTTACATGTATGAACTTGTTGTTTAGTTTGTATCAGTTTTTTAATTGTAAGAGTTAGAATTGGGGATATGATAGTATAACATGCATTGCTTGTTTCATTGCACACATACCCTTGATCATTTGCAATCAACTCAATTAGATGCATGGTTAGTTTGTTCTTCAATTACACCCACTCTTACATGTATGAATTTGTTGTTTTAGTTTGTATCATTCTTATAATTGTAAGAGTTAGACTTAGGGATATGATTGTATAACATGCATTGTTTGTTTCAACACCCTTGACCATTTGCAATCAACTCAATTAGATGCATGGTTAATTTTTTCTTCAATTACACTCACTCTTACATGTATGAATTTGTTGTTTCAATTTGTATCACTCTTAATTGTAAGAGTTAGAATTGAGGATATGATAGTATAACATGCATTTAGGGAATTGGTTTTTTGAAGGGCTTTCAAGGTAAGCTATGTTGCACTTCACAATTCAAAGGGAATTATGGACATCTACAACACTGATTACTATTAGGTCATTCAAAATATCAATTCTCCCTAAAGAACTGTTGAATACAGATATAATTAACAATAATGATCTACGTGGTTTTCAAATTATCTGGTCGTGTTCAACTATGTCGTAGTATACCATTCAAAGTGAATTGGATGACTACTGCAACATAGTTTAACACTATCGAAGACTTCAAAAAACCACTTCTGATTATTGCATTCATCAAAATTAGATGTATGGTTTCTTTGTTCTTCAATTACACTCACATGTTTGAATATGTCATTTCAGTTTGTCTGTTATTTGCATGTCCATATATTCATATATATAATCAGTTAACATGATCACCTAAGGGTTATAAGAGTTACAATTGGGGATATGGTAGTATAACATGCATTTCTTGTTTCATTGTACCCATACCCTTGTTCGTTTACATATATAACTTGTAAGAGTAGTATGATGCAAATATTTATACCCATGTTCTATTTGTACATATAGCCTCAGTTTGTGGCAAACCATTGCTAGATAGACTGAGAATGTTTTTAGTGGTAGATGCTTCCTCAGGGGCAACAAACCAAAATGTCTCGCTAGGCCTTGTGTTGTCCACCAATGTATCTGGATTAAGAGGCCAAATACTTGTCCTTTTGAACCTAGCTTTTATGTTATGAACTATCAATTCCTTCTCAAAAGAAAGGTTGCCAAGTGTACCCAATTCTATCCTTCTAATCTCCAAATTTGGATATTTGGTAGTCCATGCTGCTCTTTCCCTTTTAAAATGTGATTTGAAAGAGGAAAATACACTCACATCAAGTGGATATAGCCTGTGTGATGTGTGGGCTGGTAGGGTAAGCAAGTCAATGCCCAATTTCCTTGCTTCGATAATGGTAGAAAAGGCTATGTGGTTGCCATTGCCATCAAATATGAGGAGTTATCTATGGTTGGGTGAGACACCGCCAGGTACTTGCATAGCAAAATGTCTTAGCCATCTTAGAAATAGGTCCTTTTTCATCCATGCATGAGCTTGAACAACCATACATGCTCATGTATCATAGTTGATTATGTAGTTCTAGACGTGTTTTTTGCTTTTAAACAAGTAATTTAATCCTGGAATTTTTTGTCTAGAAGCGTTTTCACAACACAAAATTGTGATCCACTCTCGGCACTTTGGGATAATATACACATGTTCACTTCTGTTTCCCTTTTTGGCAAGCACCCTCATTGCACTTTTTCGCCTAGCTTGTAGCCCAGTCTCATCATAGTTCCAAATCCTTTGTGGTCCATAATTCTTGGTTGTATATGCCTTCTACAGTGTTCCATAGAATGCAACTACAACTACAGGTTTGCGATTGATAGTATTGTCTCTATCTTTCCCTTGGGATGTCCTCAAACATAGATCAATATTCCTTTTTTTGAACCCCATCCACCAAGACTTACCAAGAAGTCCATCTTTGAAGGGATTAGGCATGTTCTAGCATATTTGGGATACTTCATATTTTAGATTCACAATCTCCAAACCATGACCAACAACAACCATCTCCTTGCACCATGCCATGACCTCTGCCTCTTCGTCATCATTTAGTATTGTTGGGGTCCTTTTCCTTTTCATAGTGGTAACACCACTTAGCCAATTAGACAATGTGGTAGTTGGAAGACCTGGTGTAGGAGCACCTTTGCAATTTTTGGGTTTACATATGCATTTTGGAGTCTAGGTTAGTTGTGATTCTTTTCATGGTGTAATAAGGTCAATTTGACCAATATGTGATATAATTCAAGTTGTTTAGGGTCCTAGAGAAGTTTCAATAAGTTGCTAATAATGTTGCAATTTTTCTAAATGTTTACATTGTGCATTTTGTCAATTTTGAGGTAGTTAGAACATGAACGAACATTTATTAAGAATTATGTTGTAGACTATTAGTATGGTATCTAAACATGTTTAAAATCCCTCTCATACCATCGAGGCAGTTTGGCTTGTGAAGGTTTTGAAGATACAATACAATATTGCTTTGTTTTAAGGTGATTTTATGTGTTTTTCTGTAAATTCCTTCTTTGTACGGTTTCGTATGATCAAACAATGATGTGAAACCAGTGGGAAAAGTTGTAGCAGAGAAATAGATTTCATTTTATTCCTTTTAGAGATATTTTCATCAAGTTTGGTAGGAGATAAAGAGAATTTTCTATAGGTTGTTTGGCTTCTCAAGGTTTTCTAGGGTTTGTTGGAAAATATGGAATTTTAGGCCATTCCACCATAGGATAGATCAGTAAATTGGTGGAATGGGCCTATTAGAATTTTATTTTAAGATTCTTAGGTTTTTAGGGTAGGGTGATGGCATTAGAGGTGGATTTGCATGTGCCCTAGCTTGAAAAGTTTGATTGTTAAGCATGAGATTACTGGTTTTGGAGTAGGACAACAAAAGGTTGAAGTGTTCTGTGAAAACCAATGATGAAATTGTAAGTTTGGTGACTGGTTGAAGGTGTTTGTGAATATTTTCAAGTTTTTTGTGAAGAAAATCAAAGACCTCGTTTGGAAAGAGGCCTAATTAGGCCTAGAAACAACGTTGAAGTGCATAATTGGACATATTCTTCCAAAACAATCCATGGAAAGGGTTTGATATATTTTTTTACAACAAATTGGGTTTCTGAATGTGATTGAGACATGTCCCTAAAATTCCTTCATTGGGAGATATAGTTGAATAAGTGTGTTTGTTGTGCTACAAGCAAGTAGGTGGATTATTGAAGGAAGGTACCCTAGATTGGGGTTGAGACCTTCAAGACAAGTTGGAACCTATCTCTTTGAGCCTAATATCACCTTGCCTTGCATCAGGTGGTATCAGAGCTTAGGCTAGGATCATTCACAAGAAAATTGGGATTTGGAAGAAGGAAAGTTGAAGAGTTCTAATGCAAAGTGTTGGAGATGCCTCCAAAAGGAAATTCAGGTTTTGTTGCTAGGGAATTGAGGTCCCTAAGAGAGTCCCAGGAAGCCATGGTAGCCAGGATGGAAGCACTAACGAAGAGAGATAGAAAAGACAAAGGTATTGCAAAGGAGAGTGACTCTGAAGATGTGGAAGAGGGTGAAGAGGAGAGCACCCCAGAAGGATCCCAAGGACAGATGGATCCAAAAGAGAGGAAATTTCTTCAAGTGCTCAAGGTTGTGAAGGGAGAGACCAAAGATGTGAAGATGGAGCTATCTATGTATGGTGACAAGATAGATGCTGAGGAAGTAATTGAAAGGATAGATGCCTTAGATAATTATTTTGAGCTCAAAGAGATAGCTGAAGATAAGGTCAAGTTTCCAAAACCAAGTTGAAGGGACCAACACTCACATGGTGGAATTACACTCAAGAGGAGAGGACAAAGATGGGAAAGTCCAAGATCAATTATTGGGACAAGATGGTGGAAAAGGTAAAGAGACAATTCTTAACTACTGATTATAAAATACAAGTGTTTATAGGACTACAAAATTTGAAGCAAAAAGAGTTGGATGTGGCTGCATACACTAAAGAATTTCATAAACTTAGCATAAGATCAGAGCATATTGAAAAAGAAAAAGAAAAGGTGGCTAGATACTTGAATGACTTGAGGTCTACAAAACAAGATGAAATCATCCTTGCCACTCCTAGGACCATGGAGGAGTGTTTCCAAATAGCCACTAAGGCTGAAGAGAAGATCAAAAGGAGGCAAGAAAACCAATATAGGGGTAGAGGTAACCCAGGTGGAAGAGGTTCTCAAAGAGGACCAAATGAACAAAGCACTAGTCAATAATCTAGTGGAGAAACAAGAGGAAAATTTTAGAGGTAGAAGGCCAGGAGGCAGTGGAAGATTTCGTGGCCAAGGAAGGGGGTCTAATAGCTTCTCTGGAAGGTGTTATAATTGTAATCAATATGGACATCATTCTTGGAAGTGTGTGGAAAAATAGGGTACAAGTTCTCACAATGGAGAAAGGAGGACACAACTTGTTCATGAAGAAGATGAGGAAAGTGTGAACTCACCATCTCTCTGAAATACACCTGAAGTGGGAGAGGCTTTGATGATTAGAAGAACATTGATTAAGGTGCCAACTACAAAGGAACCTCCTCAAAGGAATTTTAGACAACATGTAAGACCCAAGGAAAGGTATATAAAGTCAT
>VDFB02030597.1:0-66314 GCA_007258455.2 Sequoia sempervirens
GGAAGTTAATAGCAGCGAGTCAATAGGGAAGACCAACCAACCAAATCTTGATTCTAGAGAAACAAGTAAGGATTCTTGATCTACAAATAATGTTAGATAGCAAGGTCAAGTTGGACCTCGAAGTATAGGTCAAGTGCATTGTCTAAAGAAGGTTAGAGATCATGTGACCATCCACACAAAATGAGTGGAGTGAAAGGCAGAGTGGGTGCATAGCCTGTGCATGGAGGGGGAGCATATCTACACAAAGAGCAGAGTGAAGATGAATCACCTCGTCAGAGACATCTAGAAGTAAACATGGGAATCTCAACCTCTCCTAGCCTTGGGGGAGGCTAGATATTTAAATAAGACATGCTAGTCTAGGTAATTAAAGGGGCACTTGGTAGGTTACATGTCAAAGGTCATTATAATTTTGCAGAAGTTCAAGAGTATATTCTATAAACACAATTTAATAATAATAAAACGTTGTTTCCATGGTAGATAACGTCTTTTACCATTCGATTTTAATTCCGCTGACCCGTCAAAAGTGATATAATGCAGCAGATTAATAACTGAAACGATGAAGTATTCGGAATAAGGCTATTAAGGTTAATGACTCGATAATGATTATGATGATGGAATTCTTAAAGACAAATTGGTATGTAGGACCAACAAAGTGAATAAATAATGCAATTGCTTTGAATCATTATTTCTAAATTGTAATTTTTGTAGCCATTTTGTTGGTCAATGAATTTCAATTCAAGTTTTTTTTAACTGATTTCAATTCTCATTAAGATAATGGATAATTAATCATAAAGGTCAAAATGAAACAAAATTAAGAAATTCGATTTTTTGACACTATCTATTGGAAGAAAATTTGGATATGAAATTTGTCTTTAATATGTCTTGGTTCTAAATAAAATCACAAATTGGTGACCTTTTTCCAAGTTTTCCTCTATATTACAACCAAAGTTTGGAACCATTTTGTAAGATCCCCTTTGAGTTGCAACTTAAGATTTGGAACTCTTTGTAGGTTGACATAGACTTAAAATTTGAATGAAAATTTGATCAAGACCAATTGAAATTGTATTTGAACTAAGATCACTTTTAGATTCTTACAAGGTGATATCTACAAATTAATTCTATTTGAGTTGTGTTAGAAGAAAATGATGAAGATATCAAACTACCAATTTGGGAAAGAAATTAATACTAAGCATTTAACAAAAAAAATGTAAAAAGCAAAATTTGAATTTAAATAGAGGGAAACAAACATAAATAAACTTTTAAATTCAAATGACATGCACCTTAGGTTGAACTCAATGGAATTTAAACAAGATGAATGCTATCAAGTGCACACTCTAATGGTTGTAAGAATAAGCTCATAAAATGCTAACATATACTATGTAGTTAATGAAAACAATTCTACAAAATTTAAGCATCTTATACTTTTCAAAGTTGATAGATCATTTTTTGGAAGCTTGTAGCTCGATTCATAATTTTTGAAAATTGGGACGAACAATGTAGTTTTGTTTGATGAATCTATGGTTGCGATGATTTTCTTGAAATATAGGAGGCATGATGAATGGTTAAGATTTGATCGATATTAGATAGACAGTGCAAATGTAATTTTTTAAATAAGATTATGACAATTTTTTTGTTGCAAGCATATAATATTTTGTTGCAAAAATGGACGGTGAAGATTAAAAGATTCTAAATGAACAAGTGAAATTTAAAATTATGGAAAATGAATGGAATGAATTTGTTTATGCATTTAATTAAAAATTTGAGATGGAAATTAGACCAATTAATCAAACAATTAACTAGTGTTGTGGTGAATGTTTAATTAAATCAACATTTCTTTTAATTGTTTAAGATGGTGCTAGTATGGTAATGTTGTCAAATTTGGTTGATTAGCATGGCGATGTTGGTGAAACATTACAAATGATGGTGGATTTTAGGTGTTTATATTTTGCTCTTTTTTTGAATAATTGTTGTAACTAAAAGAAAGAAATGATGCTTCAAAGAAAATAAATATAACTATTATGGTGGGATGATGGAAGTGACAAGTTACCCCATGTGTTTTAAGAAAATGGATAGGATGCCCCCTCGAGAGGGCAGGGAGGTTGGAAGAACATGAAGGTTCCCTTGAAAGAAAGAGAGATGGAAATTTTGAAATGAAAATGAGAGAAAGGGGGTAAAAGAATTGGAGGTAAGGGGTGAAATAGGGGGGAGGTAAAAAAATAGAATGGACGAGGGGGGTGGTGGCAACTAAAAACAATGATTTTTACCCTCAACAAAAAAGTGATTAGAGCTTTGAAACTTAGAACATTGTATCATAATTGAAATGCATTCTAGTACATGAGCATGAAGGTGAGCAAGTGAGAGAATATCAATGATGATATGAGGTAGGACCACTGGTGAGTCACATTTTTTATCCTTTAAAATTTGATTCTGAGTGCATTTATTAGCATTAAACTTGAGCGAAGCAAAGACATTGCAAGATGAATTCCATCTTGCAACATCTACACATTGCATAAATGACATCTATATTTTGAAAGGGCAATGCCTATACATTGTGGCATTATCACCTTAACGCATGAAATTTTTACAAAATGCATGACTTTTGTGCTCTACTATGTAACATCTATGCTAGAAGATGAAAATGATGAAAAAATGATGTCAATGTTGGAACACGTTTGTCGTTGTGCCAAAACATTGACCTATTAACACCCAATACAAACACCGGAGATAAATGGATCCACAAGAGGTAGTTAGTCCATGTCTCAAATTCGAAGGGAGACGTTGGTGATTAGTCCAATAGTTAAATGTTTTGTGATTATATGAGTGACTTGATTTTGATAGCTTAAGAGAAGTGATCAATTGTAATGTACTTGATGTAGCACTTCAATGATGATCAATGAGGATTATTGAAGATATTGGCCTATACCATGTCACACATGGATGCCTGAGGTGAGTGTGGATGAGGTAATGTTAATGACATTGGTATAGAGATGACACTCATAGGATAGCACTTTCCACCTCTAGTTAGGGGAGATGATGGGTCATGCTTAAGGATGTATGAAAAATATTATAGATCATCATTCAAGGTTGGATAGTGTACAAGTGGGATAGGACACCCAAGATGTCAATGCAATAGTTACTTGGGAGGATAAGAGAATGTGATTAAACTTGGAAGCATGCAAGAGAGGATATTTGATGGAGAAGATGCCCCTGGTAATCATGGTTCTTATCAATGATAGATTGTTGCCTAACAAGATGATAATATATTTATTATGGGATTAGTAGGCGTGGTGGAAAATATGATTTATGATTGTATAAAATTTTCTTAGGGGCCATGTGTACTAACACAATTATATAGGGATTTTCACATGATAGTATATGGGGATGCACACAACATTGATGCCTTTGCACTATTACATGTTTGGGCTCATGGGCATATTGTCGTGGTCCAACCAAAGGGAGTACAAGATGTGAGACATGATGATGAACCCATGGTGTATGGATGGAGGATGATGAGGTATGGGTGATAGAGGAATTTGGGATACATGTGCCACCATAAACGAACATTATATGAATTGAGGCCTAGGGACATCACATGGAGATTGTACAGGGGTGTGGAGTTGTGAAAGGATGACTTATTTTACCTAGTCTACACACATAATGTTACATTATTGCTTAAGAGACTACATTATTAAGATATATAGTTTAGTCGTGGTACTTAGACAATTTGGTATTCGATAGGGGAATCTAGTAGGGCTATATGTGTTTGCACAAGTTACTTGGGAGATTAGGTAGTGGGGGGCATGTATAGATTAAGAAATTGCTACAACTAGTTGGATTGGGCTACAATCAATAAATGGGACAATAAGGAGGATATAGAGGATGTATGGTTATAAATGAGGCATGGTGGGACCATATAAGGCTCAAGAGATTGATTGTACCAAGACATAGGGCTAGATCATTGCATGATATAATTACGACCATTTTGAGGGTTTACTTATAGTGGAGACAATAGTAGAGGATGCTTGGGGTAGAATAGGGGAGAGCTAGAGCTAGGTAGGAGCTTGTAGTGGTAAGAGGGTATGGGGGAGATGGTGTAGGTGGAGATGTAGGGGGAGTATATGGTGCAAGATCATCAAGGCCACTAGGAGGAGAGGGGGATAAAGTAGTGACCTTGGTGGGTGAGATAGCAACTTGAGACACATAAATTATAGGATTGTAGTTTAAGAGGGATGATCTATGAGTGGAGAAGGAGAAGGCCTAGGTGGATGTGTAGAGACTATGCAAGGAGTAGGATGCAACACTAGCATTAATTGAAGGGTACACAATCTACTAAGAGGGTTGAATCCATAGACCAAATCTATTTAAAACTCTTTAATTCAACATGTATATTCAAACATGAAACATGATTCAAAGCATCTACTATCAACAAAGCAATAAGAGAGGCACACATTTACACAATAAACACCAAATAGACGTGGAAACTTGGAATGAGAAAAATCATGGTGAGAAGAGCTGCTTGGAGCTACTATCCAAATCCAACCTCACATACAACAAGATAATTCGAATGTAGTTCCTTGAATTTTTTTTGAAGTCATTTGCATTTTGAGAGTTTGCAAAGCCAAGTCTCTAGCCACAGACACTCCAATTCGTCTGGTATCCTCTCGCTGCTAGATGGATTTTCTTAGGGAGATAATAGATAAGCAGCTTAAGGTGGTCTTCAAAACCCAACATGACCTCATTTTAATGGTGGTGAAATGGGTGTTGGGGGATGAATTCCTAGTGGCAGATAATAATTTTTGAGGGTTTACTTATAGTGGAGACAATAGTAGAGGATGCTTGGGGTAGAATAGGGGAGAGCTAGAGCTAGGTAGGAGCTTGTAGTGGTAAGAGGATATGGGGGAGATGGTGTAGGTGGAGATGTAGGGGGAGTATATGGTGCAAGATCATCAAGGCCACTAGGAGGAGAGAGGGATAAAGTAGTGACCTTGGTGGGTGAGATAGCAACTTGAGACACATAAATTATAGGATTGTAGTTTAAGAGGGATGATCTATGAGTGGAGAAGGAGAAGGCCTAGGTGGATGTGTAGAGACTATGCAAGGAGTAGGATGCAACACTAGCATTAATTGAAGGGTACACAATCTACTAAGAGGGTTGAATCCATAGACCAAATCTATTTAAAACTCTTTAATTCAACATGTATATTCAAACATGAAACATGATTCAAAGCATCTACTATCAACAAAGCAATAAGAGAGGCACACATTTACACAATAAACACCAAATAGACGTGGAAACTTGGAATGAGAAAAACCATGGTGAGAAGAGCTGCTTGTAGCTACTATCCAAATCCAACCTCACATACAACAAGATAATTCAAATGTAGTTACTTGAATTTTTTTTAAGTCATTTGCATTTTGAGAGTTTGCAAAGCCAAGTCTCTAGCCACAGACACTCCAATTCGCCTGGTATCCTCTCGCTGCTAGATGGATTTTCTTAGGGAGATAACAGATAAACAGCTTAAGGTGGTCTTCAAAACCCAACATGACCTTATTTTAACGGTGGTGAAATGGGTGTTGGGGGATGAATTCCTAGTGGCAGATAATAATTATAGAGCCAATTTTGACATTTATTTGTGGCTTCTCTTCTAGAACTTGGCAAGGGGAAGGAGATGATGAAGGCATTGACACATAGATTGATAAAGAAGAACATCCTTGGCGGGTTGGATGAATTCCTACAGGTGGCAAGGCTTAGAGTCGAGATTCTTGTGCCTTGATATTTTCAGAAGGCTATAGTTGACATGAATGCGGTCGTGTGGCACTCCTTTTTAACAAATTTCCACCAAACCACCCTATTTCAACACAGTTGAAAGGCAGTAAAAGGATGCTCTTTCCTCCAGGAGATTATGAACTTAGAACCTACTCAGGGGATAGAATGGCTATACTTGTTCATCAAGGAAGAGGCCGAAGACTGGAAGGAGTTGATTAGGTGTAGGTATATCTATTTATAATAGACAATGGTTTCTATATGTAGCTTCCATATTTTAACCCATTATCTATGGAATTGGCTAGAATAATATATGTGTAGGTGCAGGAAAAATAGCTAGCCAACTAGGTTTTGTATGTTCTTGGTCCAGAATCAAAGGAGCATAATGTAAATCTCATATTATATTATTAATACAAAGGGAGCAGTTTTCAAGATTACAATTTATTCATTGTTTTTTTTTTGGGTGAGTTTACTATTGTCTTCCAATATTGTTACATATTGGTTGTTTCCATAATGTTTTAATTACATGGTTTGTTCGGTATTGTAAACTTATCTTGTTCTATGTGGAGTAATAGGACATGTAATATCAAAATTATTAAAACTTATATCCATATCAATCATGATTTTGGATCCTCATTTTCTCTAGGGTGGTCTTAATAAGTTTCATTTGCACATTTTGCTTGATATTTACAATTTGATTAAATAGGCTTTTAAAATGATGATATGTTTTTGATTTATTTTTTAAAAAAATCTTTATTAAGAAATTAAAGTAAGTTTAAGGAAATATTGCATTTTAAGTTGTGAAATGCTCCTTTTAAAAATTGTCAAGTTTGAATGGAAAAAGGAAAAGATGGTTTTTATTTTAGGTTTTGGTTATTAACAAAATGTTTTTTTTTTTTAATTCTATTTTTTATTATGAGAGAGAGAGCACTCATGTTTTATTTATTAATGGTTTGATGAAAAATTTGGGACATCATTTCACCTTTCACTAGTCATTATGAGCCAACTTGGTATACATTTGCATGATTAGTTCCTATGACTTAGTAGTTAATGACATTCACTATGTATAAATTTAGAAGCAAGACATCCAATTTATATCCAAACATTTTATGCATTAAAAAGGGAATCATTCTAGGAACACTTCACTTTGGCGCACTAAAAGGAGCCTAATTTTGCATTAAATTATTCTAGGATATTTTTAGGACTTATATAATGACATTCAATTTGTATGAATTTAGAAGCAAGACTTCCAAATTATATTCAAACATTTTATGCATTAAAAAGGGAATAATTCTAAGAACACTTCACTTTGGAGCACTAAAAGGAGCTTAATTTTGCATTAAATCATTCTAGGATATTTTTATGACTTATATAATGACATTCAATGTGTATAAATTTAGAAGCGAGACATCCAATTTATATTCAAACATTTTATACATTAAAAAGGGAATCATTCTAAGAACACTTCACTTTGGAGTAGTAAAAGGAACCTAATTTTGCATCAAATTATTCTAAGACATTTTTACAACTTATTTAATGACATTCAATGTGTTTAAATTTAAAAGCAAGACATCCAATTTATATTCAAACATTTTATACATTAAAAAGGGAATTATTCTAAGAATACTTCACTTTGTGATTTGGCAACTCTCTAATTAATTCTCAATATTGATCCAATATAATTCTCATAGTTGGTGGGATTAATATGACCCACAAAGAATTTAAATATTGTTCTTCCAAAAAGATTTTCAAATAGAATACTTGTTTTCAATACTAAAACGAATGATCTAAAAGATATATTAAAAATATTTATACTAATATTTCATTATAATTGTCACAATTTACCAAAATAAATTACGCCGAAAGACAAAATCCGCATGGAGGTGCGGGGAATCGAACCCCGTGCCTCTCGCATGCGAAGCGAGCGCTCTACCATATGAGCTACACCCCCTGTATGGAAACCGTTCAACCAATAAATTATTTATTTTAAAGTTCTTAACCGTAATTTTTATCAATTGAAATGTTTTTTCAATCTATTTAGTCTCTGAAGCCCGCGATAAAAAACACTAAATGCGGTGAGCGTGGATCGTACACGCGACCTTCAGATCTTCAGTCTGACGCTCTCCCAACTGAGCTATCCCCGCATTTTGAATTAGAAGTGTAGTTGATATTATTTAATTTATAAACTAACGCATCACTTTCCTATAATCAGTACATTTTCTTGTTTTACAATAAGTTAGTCAAGTTAAAATATCTGTAAAAACAAAATAAGTAAAATATCTATAACTGTCATTCTAGTTCCTAGATGTACATCAAGCATCCAATAAAATAATCTATAGAGGCTTTTACTATTTTATAACAATCTTATAGATACAATAATTTAAGAGATTTTGATAAATATATTTATTAAGAAATTCAATAGTATACAATATTATATTAAAAAATTATTTATTTAGAACATCATTTTCAAATAGTACAATGGAAATTTTTCTCATATAATGATTGATTATTTGCATACTTAGAAGAGAGACAAAAAAATAACTTCATGTAAATTCAAGTTGAAGGCATATTTAAGATTGTTGGAGAGGAAGTAGAAGAATAACTATCATATCTTAAATTCTAGTCCCTACTAAGATTGCACAAATGATTTATGAGAAATTGTGAATCATTGTTTAAAATTATTTAGAATTTTACTATTGATTAATATATTCTAAAATAAAACTTATTTAATTTGAGATTATAACAAGTTTATCTAAATTTTGATTATTGCATTTTCCCTCTTCTTTAGAAACATAGTCCAAATTCAATATTTCACCATAACTATGTTATCAAGCATTGCGAACAAAATTTGAGCAAAAACCATTTCAACTAAATCTAATGTACTAACCCTAAAAAATTTCATTTATTGCTTTTATATCTAATATATAAGCTAAACAATGGACAAATTTTTACTTTTATTATAATTTAAGCTTATTCTTACAATTGTGAATACATAAAGATAGGAAATAATGTTTTGAATAATCTAAGACAAGGCATACATATACAAAGTTGGGATTTATCAAAATTATTTTCAGATGATTACTTGCTATTTTTTTTCTTTTAATCAATAAGAGTATTTGCTAATTTCAATACATAAATTTTACATTTTTATTATAATTTATATATTGGATTGTTTTAATACGTATTATTTATCAACTAAAGAAAATTTTTGCTACTCATTTTTTTTTTTTGAATTGGACAATCTCTCAAAAATCTGACATATTAATCACCTATATAAAAATTATGAAATTAAAAAACTCTTAAAAAAAAAATTTCTATGTATTCAATCAAAAGTTGTTTGGAATGAATGCAAAATACACCATGCACCAATTGTTTGAGACTATGTAGATAAGCTGAAGGAAATTGTTTTGTGAACATATAGATAAAATGTCTCATGGTTCCACCAAGATCTTAACAAGTTGATCTCTTTCTTCCCAAAAAATTTAATTAAAAAATAAATAAATATATAGGTAGCAAATATTAAATCTCACTCTACAAATAAATCCATAAAGAGTAATTAAACATTCTAGAATTATGAAGTGTTTGTTAAGATTAAGGTATCACTTATCTTGTTCTTGGTATGTCTAGGGTAGAGTTAGAGATATATTTTGTAATATTTATTCCCTTTGATTCTTGGCATTTTTTGTCATATGCATTCATAAAGTAGGGGAAGCATAATAGCAAATTGACTTTAAGGTCATTTAAAACACTTTTCTCATTCTTAGATGTTAGAGAAAGAAGTGAAGAATAAAATTATCATAACGAGGCCCATGTGAGTTAGTGGACCTCAAAATAGAGTAATAAACTTGATGATGTGAGTTGTTAGAGAGTTATTGATTATGTTTTTTTGTTTAGGGACTCATTGATTGAGCCCATGTGACACCCATGTGGGTTTTTGATGCATTTACTATTCTCAAACGATGATCTCTAAGATGAACACAAGGTTTTTTCATGATACTATGGTTTTGGTAAAACTATTTGTGGTTTTGAGCTCTCTCGTCAAAATATGTGAGGTATAATATAGTTCCATATCATTAATTATAGGTACATAGGTGTTGTTGAAGTTCTATAAAATTCCAAAGTAATATTTTGTTGATACTATATCATGTGCATTGAATATTAATACATATTTATCCTCTTTCTCTAGTTGATTTTTTCTTAAAAAGTTTTCTCCACATAAAACTCATGTCTATATGGTTTGTTTTATTGTGATTATGTATTTATGTATATACATAATACTATTTTGTGATAATCCTAGATAAAGACATATTTTTTAATTTTCATACACTTTGTAGAATAATTTATTGCAAATATTTTACCCTTTTTCTCAATATTTGGTATTAGAGAATGATTTTTTTTATAGATGAAGACACCTTTCTGGTAAGTGTTGAAGGTTTCTTGGCTATAATAGGAGATTTTATATTTTTTAGTTTTATAAATTTGTGTAGGCTTGAAAACCACAACCTCTACCTCTTGTGTGGATATTAAGAAATTCAATGGCACCAAGTATGAGATGTGGAAGTTATAAATTGAGAATCTACTTGAAGATAGATTAGTGGGTACTCATTACTAGTGAAACAAATCCATCCAAAATATTTGATGAAGATTATTTGAAGTTCGACAAGAAGGCACATGTAACCATTTAGTTGTTCCTTATGGATACTAGTCTCTTGAAGGTCTTTGAGGATACTATTGAATACAAGTTGTGAAAGAAAATATGCGATATTTATCAAACTAAAAGTATAACAAATAAAATATATCTCAAAATATGGTTATATTCTTTAAAAATAAAATATGTAGATTCAATTATAAATCATTTAGATGCTTTTAATTTAAGTTTGAGTCAACTTGTTTCAATAGATGTTAGAATAAGATAACACATATGGAGTATGATATTTTACCAAACTGCTAATTAGCCCACATAGCCATTTAATAAAACAAATACTAACTAATAAAAACTTGAAATAAATTGCCTTTGTCACTATTAGAACATTACCACCATCTAGAAACAAAAATGCTTCGTAAAAATAAGATCCCCATATTGAAAGAAACTAATAGAACATCCTTGATGAACAACAATAGATATACCCAAAAGCCCACTTTGCAACTCTAGCTACCAACTAAAAACTACTATATCTAGTATTGCTTCCACTTACCCAAAGAAAAATCCTCAAATAATACTATATTCAACGAATTAAATTATTTAATTAAATGTATAAATACTTAATGGAATAAATTTAATTAATTAAAAATTGGTATAATTAATTAAATGTGATGAACATAAATGAATCTACTTAATTAATCATTTGAATACTTATCTAGTTGTATACGATAAAGGAAAATGATTCATTCACTACAAAAATAGGAATAAATCATGATAGAAATTTTCAAAGTGTTTGAAAATTATTGCAAAGAACTCAAGACCCTTGAGACTATGTCGAGGGGAAACCACAAGCATTGACACAAATGTGAGGTGTGAGAAGTACCTAATAAACCAACACATTTTATTTTAATAATAAGGATTTTACATTAATTTAGAATGTAAAATTCCTAAAAAATCATCACTAAAAATTATGTCCATGATGGAATGACACTAATGAACAATAATAAACATGCAAGTAGAACCATGTTGCACAAATGACACATATGCATAAGATAGATTATTAATAAAAAATAAAGATGATTTAAAAAAAAAAATTCTTAAGAGATTTGAAACCAATAATAGAAAGGTCATAGTTTTTGTAACCATAAACAAAAGTGATAATATAGGGTCCAATTTTAGGAATTTACATTGTGTTGGTTCTCATAGAGGACTAGGTATCCAACCTTTAAAAAAATGAGGTTAAAAATATTGGCTAAAGTTCCTTTTAAGAGTCTTTTGATAGGCTTGATGGTGTTCTAAAGCATTAATATGATGCTTATAGAGAATTTCAAACTCTCACAAATGATGTTCATGATAAGTGTTGTTATTAATGAGCCCATGAAGTGAGAAAAAAAGATAAAACCTCTAGCTCCAATGGCAAGGTGACATTAGTGCCATATATGAGATTTTATGGAGTTGTACCCATAACCATATGAATTCTTGTACGATAGGTCCACAATCATAATAAAGTGTTGTATGCTAATATATAATGTGTATTTTAATAGTCTTACAAAGGATTTTCTTGATTGTTTTGTTAGAAGCCTCAATATGACTATTATACTACAGGTAAGATGGTGTGGAAAAGTATTCTTTAATGCAAACTTTATTGAGGAATTGCTTCACATACTTATTATTAAATGAAGTCCCACTATAAAAAAGGAAAATGAAGTCCAAATCAATAAATTATGTTATTGAGTAAGAGATTATAGATTACTTTAGCAATTGTGGATTGAAGGGGAACATGTTTGACCCCTTTTATGAAGTGCACTAAGGAAATAATGATAGATATATGTATCTTATAAGATGTTGGAGAAGAATCTCTAATTAGATACAAGCCCCAAATGGAAAATGGCCATAAGGATGTTTGAGCTCAAAGTTCTTGTGCTAGAGTGTAGATTAGACTACTATGTTGTTGGTATTAAGTTCACTTCTCGACAAAGGTGAAGGAGTATTGCTTCATCATTTTAATACAGTAGTACATGCAAGTAAACTTTTAAATTTGAAATCTTCCATCAAAATGACCTCCATAGGTACCAAAATGGACTTGTTAGGTCTCAAAAGTGCAAGTTTTTAAACCATTTAAGAGGGTGCCAATCTCTTAACACACCTTTGGCCTACGAATGAGGTAAATAAGGTTGATTACCTCCTGCTCTTCAGGTTCTACCAAACCTAGGTGGGTATACCTGAATAATTAGGAATATTTACAATTGGATATGGTTCCTAGATTGAGAAATCTACTCACTATGGCACGTGAAGGTGGAGTAGATGCAAAGCTTTGATAGCTAATTCCTATTGAAAGTATTTGTGAATTCAAGATTGTGAGTTGTGTTATGCATGCAATATCCTAAGTATGACCAGTGCCTACTCCTATTGGGTGGACGGAGTGGATGAGTGAATGGGGGATAATGAAATGGATACAAAGTTGTAAGATAGGTAATCCTATTGTTCAAATTAATTCAAATTATTGGGCACTTGAAATGTCCGCACCTTGTGCAAACGTGCAAGTGTGTTTATCACATTGTTCTTCTTTAATAATCCCAATGATATATCCTCAAGTTACTGTGAAAGTATGAAATGATTTTTAATTCTTTAGTTAATGGAAACCAATCGAAAAAAAATCTTTAAAATGATTTTAACCCTAGGAAGAGACCAATTAAAACTATCATAAAGGATTTTAATTCACATCAACTTGGAAACCAATCAACTCTTTCACACAACAACATCAAGTGTGCTCTGATAAATCATGCATATTTAAATAACTTGAACATACCACTTTGGAGACAACAAATTAATAAATGAGCATGAAAATCAACACATTAATTGAACACTGAAAAATGGATTACGATATATAAATGGTCTACTCTATTGCATTACTTCAAAATATAAGCATTATAACAGAAGTTTTTGAAATATGGTATGGATGGGAAAATTATGCAATCTATCTTCTTACTAATTCCTACTATAATGGAATGAAATGTAATGCTGATGATATGATTTGATGATATCAAAATTGGTCCTTGGTATCCCTATTTGTATGGGAAGCACCAAGCTTCAGGCCTGTTACAAAAAGTCACATTATTTCATAACTAAAATATAATTAGAATAAACATGAAAATATTTAGAGTTTGCTAGTGGATGCAATGTAGTCCGTTAATATCCAGCAAGCGCCCGTGGTCATCTAAGACCTGTTCAAGGCTTGTACACCATGATAGTATATCCAAAACTATCAAACTCTAGCCCTTGTCACTCTTCTTTTACTTGGCCTATGAAATGAACAAGTTGATTTTTGACAAATGCTCCACATACCCACTTTTAGCATAAGTGTTTACATTATGTATAATGTCTTTCATAGCATACGCCAATTCGAATATTCTCCCAAGTTTTTGATGCATCCTCTTAAGCACTTCCTCTTCATCATTAATTGCATCAAGAATAACTGGTAAATAGTTGGCAATTTCATCCTTCCATGTATCCCGATCTTTCAATTGTGTTTCTTCAAAGAAATTGGGTAACGCCATACGCAATGGCTAACTGAAATCACTCAAATCATGTGTCAGGATATTGTGGAAGTACTTATGAGCTTTCATGAGTTCCTGGTATTCTTGTAGCATAGCGAATTTTTCCTCTTTCTTTGCAATGATATGAGACTCTACCTCCTTCATCCTATCACTCAATCTAGTGTTTTCCAACAACGCTGCATATGTTTTATCATGAATTTTCCAAACTTGTTCAACATGTTTATACATGTCTTCGAATCTCATGCAGACTATTTTTGATGCCATTTCAAAGGTATTAGTTTTGAGCTTTCCTTTTAACTCCTCCTGTTCTTCCTGCACTTTCTCATGCCTTTATTTCCAATATGTAGTTTATGAAATTGCCTCGAGAAATTTCCTTTCATGTTCAACCAATGGAGAATAAAGCCTTGAAGAAGAAGAAGATAGTTTATCCTTGTAGCTAATCAACCCCTTGTTATCCCTTACTAGTTTCTGAATCTGAGCTTTTGTAAATTTGGCCACATTCACATTCAAATCGATAGTTTCCATGGGACATGTTTCTATTACTCTTTGCACCAAAATATTTCCAAAAAAATGATCATGATCAACTAGGGAAGGCTTCTTCCTTGGTGGATAGAGTGCCCATTTTTGCAAAGTAGTGTTATCAGGATTAAATCCTAATCCAGTGTAGATATTGTCACCAGCTTCATCTGTTAAGTGAAATTTTTTATTTTTTCTCTTTAGAAAACTATCAAATACAATGGTTGAGTTGATATCCCATCCCGGAAGGAGCATAACACCAACCTCCTTCAACAATTCTCTTCCTCTCTCAGCAGCCATATGTTTCATCTCTCTATCAATTTCATGATGAATTTCTTTTAAAGCATATTTTTCCTTCTCATAATTAATGTACTTCAACCTTTCCCTTACCACCTTTCCTTTAGATTCATATATGAAAGATTTAAATTCAGGAGTCTGGAAAAAGGCATCATCTACAATGAACTCTTGGCTAGCTCGATACCTCACATCATCAGATGCTTCAAATTTTACTACACTCCTTTCCAGTGGCATCTCATATGGAGGAATGACAGGAGTATTGATCTATGTGACTTCATCCTCCTCTTCAACATCATCTACTACCATGAATGGTGTATTAATTAAAAAGCTTACCTCTGGAGTAGGCTAAGGTGAAAAATGGTCTAATGGTGCTACATTTTCTACTTGCCTTCAAGAGCCAACATTTCTTCTTCTATCAAATGCCACTAGAGGTACATCCTTTATTATCTCTTCTTTATGCAGAAGCAGTTGTTCAACTCTCCCCATGGGGTCCTGAATCTCATGAAAAGCTTCTACATAAGATGGGTTAGTTTTCAATCTCCAAGCCTCAACCATAACAATTCTATTGTATGTATTTTCTCTCATGATTGCTTGACTATCCTCACGATTTCTGATAACATCATCAACATCAAACTTATGCTCGTATCCTTCCAGTTTCTGAGAAATTTTGGCATCACTTATAAAGTGCTCAAGGTCAAAATTCTTCCTTTTATTTCCAACTGGAAAGCCATAATAATTTAAGTTGCTTCCAACCAAGTCATACCCTGAATCAACAATAATGGTGAAATCACCAAAGCACAAAGTAGAAGGAATGAAGGTCTGCCTTCCATAACTTTTCAAATGCATAAAAGCTGAATAATACAATTGTCTTATAATTTCAAGATAAGCAACTCTATCTGGTATAGTCTTAGGCATCAAATATGGTTTTGCCTTAAATCCATACACCCTAATAACAATACAATCTGCAAATGAATACCAATCTCCCCAATTGTGGTTTACCTTTCCATCATGGCCTTTCTCCTTTGGCCGAAGAAACCTTTGTACTTCTGGGGATAGATTATAGTCGCACTTATGTCCAAGCAATTTATACAGAGGTTTGAAAAAATGCTCCTTGAAGTACATGTAGTTGGATCTCCCACATCTACTATCCCAGACTGATGTCCACATTTGCACTGGTCTTGAATTACCATCACTATCTAGATCTTTCACTCTCAAATCTTCAGCCTAGATTCCCATCACTTGGCCCTCATACAATATCATATGCATAAGAAGTGAGTAATGCTTGAAATTGATAGATTCAATGTTATTCTCAATAGAATTTAGAGCACTATTAATGGCCTCTGACAGATACTCTGCATAATCATAGGGTATGGAATCTTGAATCTGAACGTCTGTGGCTAGAACCATGGGAGCTATAGTCATGTTAGCAGGGGCCTCAATTCCCAACACTTGGCTAACTGAATAGTATGTGTACTGATAATATTCTTCAAACAATTCTACATAAAACGAGGGTTTTTCATTGCTAGCAAACCTCATAGGTTGGTTTCCTGGACCCTTGGGTCTATGCAGAGGCAGTTTCCACCTCTTGTAGCTCGTGTCCATAGAGCGATACTCCAACAAATTTTTCAACCACAATTTCATTTTCAAAGAAGTGTCCAATTGGAAAACCATACAAATATAATCCCTTTTTATGATCACGAATTTTGACCCATCATGCAAATGAATTTCCCTTGTTTTGGGATTATAATTCTTTTCTGGTTCTTTAATTAACTCTACGTTCACAAAAACATTTGTCATTACCAGTTTCCCTAAATTCAAATTCCATGTGTTCGAGACTGGACTATATTTGTATTTCTTTCTATAATGATATATGAACAAATCGTAGCCTTTGTGTGGAGTCCATATATCTCCCAAGTTTTTATGCTTATCTACTAGGGTCTCACATGATGGGTTTAACTAAGCAATTCTTCATGATTTTGGCCCAGACCTAGAACACAGTTCTTTCAAATATTTATTTAGAGGTCTACTTTCAGTTTTTTGTCTCTTTGCTCTTGTCTTCTCTGGGGTTTTATCCATTCTAAACCTAGTAGTGTTGTACTTTAAGCTATATTCAAAAAATTACGTTCAACTGAGCCAAGGTGTACTTACTTGAGTGAATGTCAGAATCTCTAAGTTGCTTGCTTTAATCCAACTCCATCCTCTGGATGCTTAGCCACAATGTGCAATGAATTTTCATTTCTTAGAGGCTAAATTTATCGAATTTTAGCACACTTAAACCAACTCTGGTTCATAAATGGCACTTGTGCCACCCTTCCTATCAACTTGCATATTTATGGCAGTTGTCTCTTCGATGACTTAATTTTTCAAATCAATCCGGTGACAATTATTTCATATTTTATCGATGAGACTCATGTCACAATGTCTATATCTCTCTTTGATATCTTAGGCCATCCTTTGAGAAATGTCTAAGATACATTTAGGTTTTTCTCATCGATATTGTGATGTCTCTTCGATATTTACTTCTCAGTTTGCTCCCTGATGGTTTTCTTTTTTTTCAATGAGACTGGTGGATTTCTCTTATCGACAAGCTTATGTCTCCTCAACATGTCTTCATCTCTTCCCTCGGTGATAATGGTTGTTGATGTCTACATGAATTTTTCATGTCAGGGAGATCCGTGGTCACCTCTCTCTGACGTCCCTTAGTATCATCGATAACTTGTGCCAGACTGTCGGCGAGACTTTTGACAATGTCTTCTCGATATCTTTGTGTCTCCTTGACATATTGTTGTTAGGATGTCGACGAGATCTCATCCAATGTATGTTCGATATTTATATCTTGTCGATACTTTGCTCCTTGAGTGTCAAAGAAACCTCTCTACTTTTCTCCTCGACAAGTTGATGTCTCCTCAACTTTGTTGTTTCATCAGCCCATGTTCCACCAATGATTTACTGTTAATTCTATGATAATATCTTGGTGTGCGAGAGATGTTTTTCCATTTCCTGAATGTTGACACTTGTGTGATTTGTCGATGAGACATATCAAACTCTCTCCTTGATTTATCCAAGTCTCTTAGACATATCACTCTTAGGTTGGCGAGAAAATATTTGAATGTCTCTTAGACATTCAGGAGTCTCATCTATATTTTTTATCAACCCTTTCTGCTTGTGTCAAAGAGACTATGGTGAAACTCTCTCCTATATGGCATTGTCTTGGTGACATGTCATGAGCTGCTAGGAGAACATTTTAGGCAGAGAATTCACTTTATTGTAATGATCAAGGGCATTAATTTGGTACTTTATATTAATGCCAATTATTATGAAATAAAGATGGAGCATATGGTGGATGTGGAAGGATAAGTGAAAATGGAGGTGTGTAGGAAAACCAATGTGGATTTTTTTAGCTCCAACAAGACCTCTCAAAGGGAAATTAGGATTTCAAGCTTAGTTAGACAATAAAGAAAGAGGAAAAATTATAACCTCACCAATATAATACGTTAGAAAGTATAATATAGCAAGTTGAAAGTTTACAAATTATAGTGCAAGTAATTTTAGAATAATTATTCAGGAATGTACCATCTTGAAAATAATTGAATATGTGAGGTTATCATTCATTATAATCAATGTTCGAATAAAATAAATTATTAGGAATATCAACAATACATGGTACAACAACTTATCATGGCCTTGCATTGGCTAAAGATTATGGGGTCTCAAAACTTTGGCTTGAAGGGGATTCCCTTAATATTATTAAGTGCCTTTTGAAGTGTAGTCCACTGTCATGGTTGATTTCCCATCTGATTAATGGTTCTTTATCCATCATTAAATCTTTTGATGAGGTAAAAATTTCTCATGTGTTCAAGGAAGCTAATTCCTTGGCTGATGGGCTTGCTAATTTAGGAGTGGTGGCTCAAGATAATTGGAGTGATTATGAATCCTTGCAACTTAATCTTAAGAATATTTCCAATTATGACCTATTGTTATGTCATGAAGGCGGTTAATCTAGGAGAAAGACTTTTTACTTCTTCCTGAGTTGGTTTTTGCACGTCGAGGTCTGTGCCTACTTGTTTAATAATTGCCTTCTTGATGTCTATAAAATTATGGGTTGGGAGCTAAGGTATGGATGTACTTGGTGTGGAAGGATCACATGTTTTGTGGGTCTCTTTTGTATTGCATTGTGGTTTGTTCGACTTATCTTGCATTTGCAGAAAATTGAGAAACAGTTGGAGTTTGGTTCATTGCATGTCATCATGGGAGGAGCTTGTTGCAGAGTGGAGCCGAGCTCTTGTGGGGAGTTTAGTAGTAATGAAATTATTTGGGAGCATCTGGAAAAGGGTGGTGTCAGTTCCTATATGTTGAAGCTCCATGGTCCGAACCCTAAAGCCACAAAAGTTTTTGTTAAAGGGTGAAACAATAGGATTCTGCGCTACAAAGGTGTGGAATTTAACATTAATGAAGATTTCATCACCAAGGTGACTGGTCTTCCTTCAAATGGAAGGAAATTTTACAGAGATAGGGTTGTAGCCAAGAAGGCCCTTGCAAATTTCTTCAAATATGATGACAAGAAAAATCTCGTGACGATTGGTAGTTGTGGGTATGCTCGTAAATCAATCAAGCTGCTTTGAAGGGTCATTGCTCTAGCCATTATGCAATATTTCACTTTGGAGGGTAGGTTTTCTGTAATCTAGAACTATCATTTCATGTTATTGAATAATTTTTTCTATAATTCTCTAGTTATGTTTCCCTTTTATGCTTTCTATGGAAACAAGTATTGAGGATCATAGGAAGAACCTTAAGAAGGCTATTCTCAATGAAGGCCTTATGAATCTTATTTTTTAGTACGTCAAGCTGAAGATGATTCCTGTTTCTCCTAAGACCTCGACTTATAAAAAGGGTGGAAAAAATTCTCGGTTTGATATTGATGAATTGACAGAGGAGTGGGAGGGGGGATTCTGAGGATGATGATTCTAATTATGAGGATATTTCGGAGAAGGTTAGTGATTCTATCAAGGTTTATGAGGACTTTGAATCCTAGTCTAAGGGTTATGGAATTGATATTGAAATGAAGGAAGTTGTGGTGTCTTCAGTGAAGAATATAAAGGGGAAGAAAAAATGCCCTAGGAAAGAGAAGTGCACTATCAAGCAAAAGGTGGACGATTCTAGAACTGCTAAGGAGGTCAATCCTATCCTAAGCGTTGGAAAGTCTGGTGTTAGGGAGCTTTCCCCTGTTCTGGATGATTTACATGTCCCAGGAAAGGACCTTCTGGGGTCTGAGCATCCTATGGAGGTTCTTTAGCAGGTGAATGAGGGATTGGTGTGTTCCAAGGGGATTGGCCCTAACCAAGATAATTTAAATTCTCCTTTTGGTGCTAAACAGGTTAAGGGGAGTGTTGTGAGGACAAAGAGGCTAGAAATTCTGGCAGACTTGGAAATTTTTTGGATAAGCATTGAGTGAAAGTGGAGGATTCCCCTGCTGAGGAGGATTTGGAGCGCAAAGAGGGGGCTCGGGAGGTTCCTACCGAGAATGTTGGTTCTCAAGTTGCACCATTGATTAATTGGGATAAGGTTAATATGGACCTATTCTACAGAATGGTGGAGGATGGTACTCACAACTTTCTTTCACTGGTGAAGTGGCTTTTCTTGAAAGTTAAGGAGCTCAATATTCAACTTAAAAATTGGCAAGATGTTTGTGTTGCGCTTATGCATAGCAACCAGAAGGAATGGTCGATCAAAGGTAAGGTTAAGACTATGAAAGTTATGTTGGAAAAACTTGTTGTTAATGATGATTCTCTTGGTAAAACTCATGAGGAGGGGATTACATCCCTAGAAATGGTGGTCCAAAAAACTATTGAGGAGAGGTTTGTTAATATGGACAAAAAAATGAGTAATTTTTATGATGATTTGAAGACTGTTGTTAATATTAGAAACAATTCCTTACAAACTACTGCTAAGGATCTCTCTATTTTAAATGATAAAGCTATCAAATGGATTGGTAACTCTCTGGATCTAGGAGAACATGAGAAGGCAATTGAGGATATTAATCACTTGAATTTGGGAGAGAGGACTGAGGATATTGGTCCTGATGTGGAAAAGAATCTGGATGTTGGCCTGTGTTTGAGAACAACGAGCAAGACCAAGAAACGGGTTGCTATCTCATTTGAGGAGCTCAAGGATGTGGTTGAGATGCATGAGGGGGTCATTGAGGAAAATATAGCCTCGGCCAATATTCTTGAAAAAATGTTGTAGCTTTGTTGTTGCTTTTGTTTGGTCAGTAGTGTTGCTGATGTTTTGTTGTAGGGTTGTTGACAGGTTTCCTGGTTTTCTCTTTTGTCAGCTTTTTGGTTTTTTTGGGTTGTTGGTTCTATTGACTTAGTCTTTTCGCAACTTCTCTCCATTGTAAAGGGTTTCAAGGTCCCTTCAAAACCTGCTTTTCCTTATAAAAAACAATACATGGTAAAGACAATGTATAAATTATAAAATTGATAATATCCTATTAAATTATCAAGGAAAACAAAGGACACAATGCTATCCATTGTATCCACGTGTTGATTATCTTTGCGTCTCTATAGAGAAAGAAAAAAATGGAGTGATATGAGAATGGAATGGTATTGGGAAATATTATCTTTCTTAGCTTGATAAGAACCAATTATTTATCTTTTGATCAACTAGGAATCATCATAATTATAAATGGTTTTAGGGTTGAAAAATATCATAGCGCATACATTGATAGTATGAGTATGTTATTATATTAATGTACTAGAAGTTGAGACGGAAAGAAAGTGGAATCAAATTTATTGAAGAAGAGACAAAGATTACACTAGGCTCAAAGCTAGTTTGACACATTGATCCATCTAATAATAACTCCTAAGGATGATTGAGATCTATAGAAAGGAAAATGTCATCAAAGAAATCATCAAGATTAGAAGAAGAAAAAAGGAAGGGAGAATCAACAAAATGATCAAATAGAACTTGTTCCTTGATATATTTTGAGAAATAGACTTTAATTTGAATTCAATAAATAAAATAACCCACTTAGCCAAATTTTCTAATAAATCTATTTGAGAAAAGAGATGTTTTAGAAGATCAAATTTTATGATGATATGCATTTTTTCATGGATAAGACAATGTCACAAATTATATGCAACAAAAAATAAGGAAAAAAATTACATCTCAAATATGGTGTAACGACTTTAATAGTCAAGAAATGTATGATTCATATCTAGTACACATCACACTCTTATCCTTTGTTACCATTTTGTGCCACTAGCATGAGATGAAGCAAAGATGAGAGAATAAAATATTATCCTAAAATAACAAGCATTAGAATGGGTGGATTATCCAAAAAATATTTTTATCATCAAAATCATTTTTGATATCTCCATTCCAATAAAAATGAATATCCTTTTTAAGGAGATGAGTGAAGGGGAGATTATGATCTAGTAATTTTAACAAAGAATAGTGAATAGCCTCAATATTGAAGACTAAAAATTTGAGGAATTTTTTTATTTGGTGGCATGTTGACAATGACATCAATATTTTTTGTGAACCTTAATGCCATGATGAGAGATGATAAATCCAAAAAGTTTCCAACTATCTACACCAAAGACACACTTATGAGGATTTAGGTGCACCTTGTATAGATTGAGACATTCAAATATAGGATAAAGATTGTGTAGATGGAGACATTCAAATGTAGGATAAAGAGTCATACAACTATATTCTAACCATATTATGATATCAACATTTTGTTTCTATTATTAGGATTAAGGTACCATATACCTTGTAAATCTTGTCATATTTCATAGTTTTGATATCCTTGGAAAGTGTCCTAAGGCACTTAGGGTGTATTGGGAAAATAATTTCTAGTATTATTTTCTCACCATTATTTTTAATACATTTATAAGGTATGAGGGGTTTCACTAGCAATGGTAAAGGTGGCTAGTGCACATTAATATTTAATTATTATTTTCCCAAATGTGGACGTCTAGAATGGGATGGTAAAATGCAAATGAAGAGAACAAAAGGTGATTTTTGGGATTCTCCAAGTTGGAATTTGGAAAGAGGAAACAAGTCTCTCTTGATATTCCTTCATTTGTGGTATTTCATGTGATGTTTCATTTCCAAGTTTAGGTGCCTAGGTTGGAGGGAAATTTTTTGGAGCCAAAATATGTGTCCTTACACATTCATAAGAGGAAAATCAAAGCATGTTTGGAATAAAGAGTCATATTTGGGTGCTGATTTTAGTACATAAGACCTTTATATCTCTATAAATTCAGCTCCTTGGATGTGGAAAATAAATGAGGAATAATTATATTGCAAGTATAATAACCTAAGGAGGAAAAAATTGGAGCACAAAAGAGGTTGTTCATAGGTATGCAGGTGCTACCATATTGGAGGAAAAGAGGAAAATATAAGTGTGTGAATATTTTTTAATATTACTTTAAATATAATGTATACTTGACCTCTCTTCTTGGTGGAGTTTTTTCTTGTAAGGGTTTCTCCACATAAATCACATGATATGTGATTCTTCTAAGTTGTTGATTTTTGGATCTTTGATGCTATTTTATGGTGATGTTATATTTTATTTATTGTTATTATAATTTCACATAAGGTGGTGTTGTTAGCCATTTTATGTTGTCTATTTTTTAGCATCATAAAGAAGATGGATTTAATCATGGTAATTCCATAATAAGGTTACTTAACTTCATATTTTCATACAAATTTCAAATTTTTATATTATATGTTAGAAACCCATGATCTGATTGCAAACCAGAAAATACCTTCCACAGAAGAGGAAAACGAAAAAGCAGAGATTTGCATAAAAACATTCAATTTGATATATTCGAAAAGACCAATTAATTACAAGAGATAATTTGCTTTATAAAAGAAAAGATGCCTAAACCTAATCTTATCTTTGAGCAACAAGATAGCTCGATAAGATAAAGATGAGATCCTATAATCTAGGAATTAAATAAATCTAAGTAAACTTATGCAATGTGTAATTAATAATTAATTACACCAACACCCCCCCATAAGTGCAACTTAGGGAGAAGCAGATTATTATGCAAATATGAGTCCCGACAACAAGGCTTGATCAGGTACTCATGTACAAATGCAAAGAGAGATAAACCCCCTTCAGTGAGATGAACTGCTGCGAAGAATCACTGGAAGAACTCTGATGAAGCAACATTGGAACCCCAAATCTGGCAAGCAAGGAAAGATAGTTCTGTTTGCAAAATACCAATCAGAATCACAAATGCAACAGCAGACCCGATGCCAAGGAACTCTGGAAACTCACATAATGGATCAACTCTGGAATCTGAGAAGCAACAGGAGATGAGATGATGACATAATCTGGAAACCATATCTCGATGCCAATGCCAAACTATGACTGAAAATCTTCCATGGGAAGGAGTACCAAAAATAGACTCTGGAACAATAACCACAAAAACATGGCCCTCAAACTGAGAAGAATCTGAACCAATGAGGATCAAGAAACGTAATCTCCCAACCGAAGTGTGAACCAATGAATCCGACATGTGTCAAGTTATAGCAATATGTGGCCAAAAGAACAAGGAGACCAAATAACCCATGTGAGTTGCCAACAAATCAAGATGAATGCAAGAACCCCCCTTAATGGAACTTTATATCAGTTCGTTTATTACAATAACCCAATGATTGTAAAAGGAGAGAATCCTAAATGTGCATAAACAAAAAATATGATGAAGTGGTACTGAAATGAAGTACAAATGTTCAATTTTCACCTTTCCAATTGCCAAAACATCCAAGTAATCTCCAAAACACCCATCGGGAAAAATCTAGAATAATGAAAAACTTGGGACAGATACAAAAAAAAGTGAATGGATAGAAAGATAGAGCTCCTCAATACCTTTTCAACGCTTCAAACGAGGCGAAAAATGGAGATCGTGGCAAAAAGTTATGAGCTCAGAAGTCCAAAAACAACATCTGACTTCAAATAGCAATAAATGCAAAAAAAATGTAAAATAAACAGCACCACTAGAAAGTGCTTGGAACCAGCTTTCCGGCGATATCTCGTTTGCCCGATTTTGATACCGTATGCCCAAGTTATGGCCAAAAGAAAAAAACTACTCTTTTAGAAAAAACTAGGGTTAGGAGGGCAAAGAGGGCTGGCCGTACGTTGATGTCATACTGACGTATCAATTCCTGACGTCCAGCTGGCGTCCTGCGTTAAATATCCCCTGCAAAATGAAAAAAAATTTGGCCCCTGGTTTGTGGCGAAGGGTGGTACAATGCAAAGTGAGCCTCTGGCGGTTCTTCATGTGAGCGGGAAGTGAGAGCCGCATTTGGCGGAGAAGCCCGGCGAGGTGGTGGCGATTCTTGGTGGCGGTGGTGAGGTGGTGGCGCGGTGGCCATGGTGGCATTGCACATTTCAAGCTGGCGCGCAAAACCAAATGCAGATTTCTAATTTTTTAATGATTTTTTGATTTTTTTGATTTCGATTGCCTCGAAAGCTGTGCCTAGGGGCTGTACGGCCCTTGGGCAAAAATTTTTTGCTTCTCTAGTCGACAGTGTCCAAATCAGACAAATTTTATATTAAAACAGGTTTTTGGGCGCTGTGAATCCAACAGCGAGGTCCGTTTGGGCCCAAAGTGCTCCGAAAATCAGGAAACCCCCAAATCTATCAGAAAAATCATCAATCTTACAACCCTCGCAGATCTGGAAAACGGTGACGAATATGAATAAAATGAAAGCCATTTCTGACTTTTTCCAGCGCTCTGAATCCAATGGAAAACCCCGATCTAATCCAAGATGCTCCATAAATGTACTCAAGGATTGAAACCCTCGAGGGACCTCGAACGAGCTCTACACTATGTTCCTCCGAAAATGCTGAGAAGGGGCTGCAAATCGAGGCTCTGATACCATGTTAGAAACCCATGATCTGATTGCAAACCAGAAAATACCTTCCACAGAAGAGGAAAACGAAAAAGCAGAGATTTGCATAAAAACATGCAATTTGATATATTCGAAAAGACCAATTAATTACAAGAGATAATTTTCTTTATAAAAGCAAAGATGCCTAAACCTAATCTTATCTTTGAGCAACAAGATAGCTCAATAAGATAAAGATGAGATCCTATAATCTAGGAATTAAATAAATCTAAGTAAACTTATGCAAAGTGTAATTAATAATTAATTACACCAACATTATAGTATTCCAATCCTGGTATCTTATCAATTGACATTTTCAATGGTGTGAATTTGCACCTAACGAGGGTCAAACCGCCCGAAACCCACATAAATCACAACAACAGATACCAACACAAAAGATGCGAGACAAAAAAATGACTTACTTTCAATTATTTTTAGAAAATGAAATGAAAAATTCAAAGCTTACATGCTATAGCCTCATGGGCTTGATTAATTACAACAAAATCAACTTTGAAAAGAAAATCTACTATTCAGGGTAAATTTTCACGTCCATACGAGCCTGTTTTTGCCAACTTACTAAAAATAGTAAGTGCCTGATTTTCGCTATTTTATATGCTTGACAATCTTATACCCCTTAAGTTCCATCATGGGACTCAAAACAACTAAAGAAATTTTTTTTTTGGGTGATGCAAGATTGTCGTACACTGCTAGATGCTCCTGCATCAGACACCTAGGGTAATTTGAAAAGTGACCCTGTCACTTCTCAGGAGTTAGAGGGAAACCAAGACGGTTAACCTCAACCTCAAACAACCATGATGAATCTTCAACATGCCTTCCTCTCCATTTCACCATGTACTCTGCATATTGATTGTTTCTTGTGCTTGTACCCACACAACTATCTAGGATTTCTTCTCTCTTCCTTTTCTGAAGTAGGTGCTAGAATTTTCAATGGTTCATTTATCGGCCCCTCCTCTATATCACCTTCATGATACTCTGTCAAATCAACAATTTTGAACACAAGATAAATGTTTATTCCAATAGGCAACTCTAACTCATAAGCATTTCCTGAATCATGCTTCTTCAGGATCTTGCATGGTCCAAACTTCTTCATCTTTAACTTGTTGTATGTACCAACTAGAAACCTTTCCTTTCGCAAATGAACCATGACTTCATCTCCTACCTAAAACTCCTTATATCTCCTTTTCCGATCTACCTAAGCCTTATATTGTGAGTTCATCTTATTGATATGTTTCTTCACCTCTTCGTGAAAATTCTTTAGGTGCTTAGGAAAATCTTCAACCTCAACACTACTCTTCTCCCCCTTATCAATCTTTCTCAATTCAAAAGCAGTTCATGGACTACTCCCATATACAATCTGGAATGATGATTTACCAGTGCTCCTATTGACATAATTGTTGTAAGAAAATTCTGCCTATGGTATAATCAAATCCCATCCCTTGGGATTATCTCCAACTAAGCATCTTAACAAGTTACCCAAAATCCTATTCACCACCTCTGTTTTTCCATCAATCTATGGATGGTGTGCAAAAATCAACTTCAAATCTATCTTCAAATTTTTCCATAATGTCCTCCAAAAATAACCAACATATTTGGTATCTCTGTCTGAAACTATACTCTTTGGTAGACCATGTAGTCTCACCACTTCTTTGAAAAACAACTTTGCAACATGAACATCATCACTGGTCTTATGACACGAAATGAAATATTCCATATTTGAAAATCTATCCACCACCACAAATATGGATCATGCCCTCTTTGGGTCCTTAGCAAGCCAAGAACAAAATCCATGCTAATATCCTCCCATGGCCTCTCAGGTATAGGTAATGGCTGATACAATCTAGTATTTTGTCTTGTTCCTTTCACCATCTGACATACTCTACAACTTTGTACAAACTTCTTCACATCATGTTGTAACTGTGGCCAATAATAATTCTCACTGACAAGAGCAATGGTCTTATCTTAACCAAAATGTCCAACCAATCCTCCACTATGCTTCTCCTTTATTAGATTCTCTCTCATAGAACTCCTTGGAATGCACAATTGGCTTCCTCTAAACAACATCCCATCTTGGATTAAGAAATCCAACCATCTTGTCCTATCTAATGTAACAGGTTCTAAACAAGACTTCTAAGCTTCTACAAATTTTGGATCTTCTGGATACAAAATCTTGAGTTCATTGAAGCCAACAACCTCTATATTCAACTTTCCTTGACTATTGAGATACTACAAAGCTTGGTGATTAGTATATAAAACAAATTATTTTGGCAACAAATAGTGTCTCCATTTCATCAAAGCCTGAACTATAGCATAAAACTCTTGATCATAGAAAAAATATTTCTTCTTAGCATCATTTAACTTCCCACTAAAATAGACAATAGGCTTACCTTCTTGACTCAAAACAACTCCTATGGCAGTGCTACTAGCATCGCAATTTACCTGAAAGACCTTATTAAAATATGGAAGTGCCAAAATAGGTTGCTCTATAACTTTCTTCTTCAACATATACAAACTTTTAGCTGATCCTATGGTCCACTTAAACTCTTTTATATCCCCTCTCATCGCTTCAGTTAGAGGTGCATAAATACTAATAAAATTCTTAAAAACCTTTTTGTAAAAAATTGCTAGACTAGTTAATGATCTTACCTCTGTAACATTCCTTGGGGTAGGCCATTCAATGATAGCTCTCACCTTCTCTGGATCCATTTTAAGACCTTTTGTTGAGACAACAAATCCCAGATACACCAACTCTCTCTTCACAAAACTACATTTCTTCAAATTAATCAACAATTTCTCCTCCTTAGCTTCTCAAAAAAAAATTGGATATGCATCAAGTGCTCCTCCAATGTCTTACTGAAAATCAAAATATCATCCAAATACACAATAACAAATTTTCCTAAATTTTTTTTAATACCTCATTCATAAGACACATAAATGTGCTCGATGCATTGGTTAGCCAAAAAAGCATGATTAACCATTCGTACAATCCCTCCTTGGTTTTAAAGGCTATCTTCCATTCATCTCCTTCTCTAATTCGGATCTAATGATATCCACTCTTCAAATCTATCTTTGTGAAGTACTCAACTCCACTCAAACAATCCATAATGTCATCCATTCTCGGCAAGGGAAATCTATACTTGATGGTGATCTTGTCGATGGCTCTAGAATTTGTACACATCTACCATTCCACATCCTTCTTTGATGCTAGTACTGCAGGTACTGCACATGGACTCAAACTCCCTCAAATCAATCCTTTCTGCAACAACTCTTGCACTTGTCTATTCAACTCTTCGTTCTCTGCTGGAGTCATACGATGAGCTGCCTTATTCAAAAAACTGGCTCTAGGAATCAGGTCCATCTGATGACTAATCTTTATTACAGGAGGAAAACCTTTAGATACGTTATCAGAAATAATAGCTTGAAACTCATTCAACAAATCTGAAACCTCTACAGGTACCTCAATAGTATCTTCTTTATCAACTCTAGGGATCAATGCAAAACACATATGCTCATGCTTCATACCTTCTAGGAACTTTCTTCCATCAACCAAACAAATTCTTGCATTACTAATACTTTTTCCTCTGCCTCTTTCAAGGGCTTCAACTTATAACGAACCCCATCCTTTGTCAAAGAATAGGTGTTAGCATGTCCATCATGTATTGCTCATCGATCAAACTGCCATGGTCTACAGGTAACAACATATGAAAAACATCCATAGGCATAATATCACACAATACCTCATCATGGTAATTTCTAATCTTGAACTTTACCAAACATTGTTCATTTACCAAGGCTTTATGGTCCTTTTGCAACCAAGCAATTTGGTATGGGTTCGAATGAAGTCTTCTCTCCAACTGCAACTTACTAACCATTTCTTTTGAAACAAGGTTATCAGTACTACCTCCATCAATAATTACATTGCAAACTTTACCTTCACACTTACATCTGGTGCAAAACAAATTCTTCCTTTGAGTCGGTTCCTTCTCCTCATTCAGCAAGGCTCTTTTAGTAACAAGAACCTCTCCTCTTTCTGCCTCCTCAGAATGTGAAGACTCAACATCTTCATCTACATGTGCAACTCGTGTATTACCCTTAGGTCTTCTATTTGTCCTTCCTTGATGTTGAGGACACTCATAGGCTCTATGTCCTTCTTATCCACACTGGAAACAAGCTCCATAGAAACCTCCTCTTCTCGATCCTCGTCCATATCTTCCTCTTCCTATTTGGTCTCCATTGTTCTAATCATGATGATGGTAGGTGTTATCTCCTTTTTGGTTTTGGCTACTACTATAGCCCTCACCCTTCTTTTGATCTTCATTTCGACCTCCATATGACCATCCATTGGTCTTTCCTCCACGGCCTTCACCTCTTTTTTTTTTCTCAAACCTCTTTTTCAGTCATTCTTCAACCTTTAGAGAAAACTAATAAGCATCCTCAATGGTGGTCATTCTTACCAGTTCCAATTCTTCTTGTATGCTTGGCTTCAACCCATTAATATAACGAGAAACTTTCTCTTTATTCGCCTCAGAATGTATTGTCCGAATTAGGACCTTGTGAAATTCCTTTGTGTATTCTTTCACCGTCCTTTTCCCTTGCCTCAAGCTCTAAATCTTCTTGAGCAGCTCCAATTCGTAGTCAACTGGATTAAATTGTTTCTTTAAATTTGACACCATTCTATCCCATTTGGAAATTTTATCTTTCCCTTGTCTTCCCCTTTCTAACTAGACCTCTTTCCACCATATACTGGTGTGACCTTTCAATTTTGTCTTTGCAAACCTCACTTTGTGAGGATCTTCAATCTCCTCAAAAAAAATTCCTCCATGTCATTGATCCAATCAATCAATTCTTCAGGATTAATATTTCCACTAAAAGTTGAAACCTCCATTTTAGGTCTCTTCCCAATGCTTGAGATCACTCGCATCAATCTTCTTTCTCCAAGATCCATTGGATCTTGAGCTCTTCCTCTTCCATTTCCTCTTCCATTTCATCTTCACTGTCATCTCTGTTTCGTTGCACATCTCTTCTTCAAACCTCTTGTTGCAAGGTTTCTAATTGCCTTCTAAGGGCTCTAATTTCATCTCTAGGTGGACCTCTTCCTCCACCACCTCAGCCTCTACCTCTGCCATACTGGGCAAGTCTTAGAGGCATCTTGAACTCAACCCACACTCACAAGTCCTGCTGCAACTACCTCATGTTCAACGCTTTGTTACAGGCTCAAGAACTCCTGCTCTGATACCACTTGATGAGGGCCACACCGCGCAAAACCCACATAAATCACAACAACAAATACCAACACAGAAGATTCGAGAAAAAAAATGACTTACTTTCAATTATTTTCAGAAAATAAAATTACAGATTCAAAGCTTACATGCTACAGCCTCATGGGCTTGATTCATTACAACAAAATCAACTCTGAAAAGAAAATATACTATTTGGAGCCACAATCTACACTATCAGGGCCACCTTCTACAACCCCCACTTAACCTTTTTTATTTTCCCCAATAACTGCCCTAGAATGTTCTAGAAAGTTCAATTTTCCCCTTTTTGTTTTGGTGCCAAATGTCCCACAGTTTGATTTTTGGCCTAGGAAGAAATTTTTATGAAATTCACTTTTTCGAGGACCAACTTCACAGGGCCATAACTTTTGATCCAGGTGTCTAATTTTCTATTATTGCATATCATTAGAAATCTCTCAACGAGATCTACAACACATGAACCCACCATATGTTGGTTCGACCACTTTTTGAGCTGTTTTGGGGCCTCTAAAGTTTTATATCTGAATTTGAAGCTGCATTGGAGAAATTTCTTAAGACGAAAACTTTAATTTCTCCCAAATTGTGCAGGGTATTGAGGTGATTCTTTCACAACCGGAAATGTTTCTTAGCTTTGATCCTTGGGGTAAATTTTCATGTCCATACGAGCTCATTTTTTCTGACTTACTAAAAATAGTAAGTGCTCGATTTTCACTATTTTTGACGCCTGACAGTCTTATACCCCTTAAGTGCCATCATGGGACTCAAAACAACTAAAGAAAATAAAGAAAATATTTTTTTTGGGTGATGCAAGATTTCCCTACACCGTTGGATGCTCTTGCATCAACACCCCTTGCAAATTCCCCATTTTCATACCCTTCACCTTAGAAAAAGTAATTTAGATGATGCAATCCCGACATCCACCACCTTTCCCTATCCACCCGACAGCCTATTTTCGTGTCAATGGAGGAATTTTGTTAGGGACACGCACACACATTATCGTCATGAAAAGATTCCTACCTCTGGAATCTATAGAGGTGTTACATTTCTCCATTGGACATGAACCGTAATGCCTTCTGCTCCCTTGACTGACACAAAACAACTCCTTTGCCTCCTTTCCATTCAAATTGCCTAATATTTTATTCTATTCATCTTCTAAGATTTTTCTTACAAATTCTTCACCATTCCTCAACTCTTGGCTAAATTCTTGATGCCTTAGTGATCAATCTACACACTTTCAAGCTTCACCATCACCTCCATTATAGCTACAAGCTACTGGTCTCTTGGCTCCTCCATTTCGTTCGTTGCGACAACGTTGTTGTTGGAGAACTTGCAAGCTCACTCCTTCCCCTACTTGCCTTGAGAGCATGTAGTTGTGAAGGTGATACCCTCCATTATCCATTAGTTTTGCATCATCATATTTGTAAATTAGTATATTGTTGTTTGTCTTATTGCTTGGAATCTCTATTTTTATACACTTTCTTTATCATTTTCTACATAAGTGCTATCTAGTTGTTCGTGGATGTGGAAACACAAAAATGAGGGACTGATTGAGGCAGTCCTCTAAAAACAACCCCAACATTTTCCTTCGTCTTGTATGTGTAGGTTCTTTTTGGTTGGAGTTATTTGAAGAATCAAGTTTCAAGGAGTTCAATATTGCTTTCTTACTTCCTTTGTCAATTCGATCATAGTCTAGTTAAAGTATTCTTCTTGTTGTACTTTATTTTTGTATTTTCTTTATATTCTGTCATAGCATAAAACTTTATCATTCAAGCTATTAGTTTGGTTTCTTGTGTTTTTATCTATTTTAAAACTCCTTTGTCTGTACAGACACCAATGCACCACTAAGATGCCAGTGTGTTGCATTGGATTATGTGATCTACACTGCCATCCTCAAGTAGTGAGTTGTCTGGGCCACATATTAGACTCTAGAAATCAACTTGTTTGACTCTCTGAAACATTCAGGTTAGCAAAAGGATAGTAACAACCATATTGCTCTTTCTTTTCAACCTTAACATATTAACCTTTTCAAATCATTTAGTAAGCTTGAGGTAGATTAGGGCAGCCTATTGCTTAGGACTCTCTTGTGACCTAGAGTCTCGAAGTAGTTGGTTCCCCTCTTCTACATTTTGTTGAACCTAGCATGAACTATTCTAGTTCCATTTCGTAGTGTTGAAGGAACCTTCTCTCATATTCTAGGCGCGTTGTAGGTTTGTACATTGTAGGGCATGTAACCTTGCAACCCAATCTACGACTCCTACAAATGTAGTTAGAAGGACCCTTAGGCATTTGGAAGAAAATTATAGATAGGTCACCATCTGATTTCTGAACCTTTGGAGTATCCTGAGGAAGTCCTCTTAGAGTACGTAAACATGGCCTCTTTTATGCATCTCCCTATTCCTCCCGCTTAGCCTGCAAATGGATCACCGACTATAACTTTCACATTGTAGGACCTGCCTATGAAAAAAGAGCCTTCTCCTCTATGCATTCCCACTTGCATCAATGAGAACATTGTAACTGGTGTTCTAGTTGATCCCACATGTCGTGTGAATGTTATAATAGAAGAGACTCTACTGATAAATTTCTTACATAAGGATGGGTATGATGAATCAAAGAGCACAATACATACACATGATAGACTCTCAATCACTCCAATTGGTTCTATCACTCTCTCAGTCATGGTAGGACCTAGGACTGTAAATGCTCCTTTTGATATCATCCTAGAGTTGGACTTTTTCAAAGTGAAACTAGGCATCCCATGGCTAGTTTCCATGAATTTGGTCACTTTGGTAATTCATAAGTGTTTAAATTTTTCTCATGAGGGCTTTTGCACGTTGTGCACAACAACATGTATAAGTTGTTGGTGTTGCGTGGGGTCTACTCGTTAGACCACTTTTGGCCTGTCCCGATCAGTCCATTTCCTCCAAGGATAGACTTGTTGTATCACACCTATGTTAAATATAGGAATGGGGGAATAACACTGAGGGTGACCTACCTTGTCTCCCCTTACGCCATTTCATTCAAAGGTTCTATGATCGCACAACAGCAAGCTACCTCTTCCTCATAACAAAAGGGGAATGGGAAGCTTGCTTGCATCTAGGAGCCTTCCTCTTCTTCTATTGTTTCATCCGCTTCTACCTCTCACCTTGTTGTGGTGCCTTTGACTTCTACTCCCATGCCTCGCATGGGGAGTCTAATGGTGCCCACTTGGTGGAAGGCCAAGTATCAAGTATTTGAACTTCCAATCTTGCCCACGATGCCTAGGCTTGTTGTCTATGGTAAGGGGAAGGGCCCTCGTGGAGTTTCCCCTATGTCTCGGCCTCCATGGCCTCCTACCACTCTTGCCCCTCAGGAAGTGAATGGGAAGAGGCCTACTGTTGAGGTGCATGTTTCTACTTCTTCACCTGCCATCATTTTCATTCCTGCAGGGTAAAAACACAAATTTGTGTCACACTTTCAGCCAACTTATCAACACAACTGAATTTAAGTGTTTCTAACTAAAAATCAATTTTGATCAAACATATGATCTAGTAAGATTCATTCTAGCTAAGTTAGATACTTCCACAACTTTTTCAACTAAAATTGTTGGCTAAAAATATATGGAGCACACTTTGAGTCCAATTTACTAAAAAAATAAAATTATTTGAAAAACTTGAAATTTCAATAACTCCTACTAATGTAAATAACATTTTTTTTAAAATATAAAAATACCCTTTTGTAGATTCATAAGTGTCGTTTTCAAAAATATATTTATTTTAATAGTTTAATTATTATTTATATTTTATTTTTTATTTTTACTAAAAGTAGGTTATCAACACAAAATATTAGGTTGATTACCATGCCAATGAATACTAAAACTTATAAAAAAAATCGAAAAAAATATGATGCACTAAATAAAAGAATCTATTTCAAGATAATTTTTTTCCATTTTGATAAATATTTAATATGAAAGTTGAGTCCAGTGGAAACAATTTTTTTTTGATTCACACACATTTTAATATTTATTTAAAAATATATATATTTATCAAAATTGGAAAAAAATATATCCATGCACTAAAGTTTCAAGTTATAAATACACAAAAAATTGAAAGAAAAAAAATAAAATTTACTATAAAAAGTTTGACATCTCATGCAACTTCATTTTTCAACATTTTATCAGCAACTAAATTATAGTGTTAATTTATTAAAAACTAGTTTAAAATATATTTTTAATTTTTTTTAAAAATACACATTTTACTAGCTTACATCATTTCAAAATTCAAAACATATATGTGACTTTTTAGTGATTCAAGTTTAAAAGTTGGATCAGTGTTGGTTGTTTCCTTTATAAAGTGTGACAGTTTTGTAGTTTTACCCTGTGCTTCCTACTCATGCTCCCATCTAGGAGGCTACCCTTCCACCAACAACAGTTGTGGAGGACACACCTATGGCAAAACATGAACCTCTCGTTCCTTCTCAAGCAGTGAGTTCCAGTTCTCGTAGCTAACAAAACCAACTTGTGAGTGAGTGTAAGCACCAGAGGAAGGCTTTGGCTACTAAAAAAGTTTCCTTGCAGAAGGAAGAAGGGAGCCAACAACTCTTGTTTCAACATATCCTGTTGTGCCTCCCTCTTTTGTTCATTCTGCTTTAGTTCTTGTCGCCTTAATTTTGCTTCTAGTTCCTCCCGTGAATGCTAATAACCCTCACCCCAAAAGGGTGCAGGTGTTCATCACTCCCTCAGTGGAGGCCCCTCTTTTGATGTCTCTTTCAAACATCCCTCCATTTTCTCGGCCCATGGAAATTCCAAACAACATGGTGGTGTTCATTGTGGCTTTGTCCTCTTCCTCCTTGCCTTTTGCTTCTTTTGTGGGGATTTTGCATCCTTCATTGAAGCGTAAGTTGGGGGACAAAAAAAGTATTTTTTTTAATCTGTTCATACCTGTAATGTTTATATGAATTTCATTTAACAAATTAAATAAATGAAGATAATTTTTTGGCTCCACTCTTGACTAGATCACTTATGAAGTCAACCCACTTGCATCTTCAACAAAGATTCCAAAACCTCATAACATACTTCAACAAATAAAAAATAAATTTTATTATGTTTGCATACCTTATTTGACTACACTCTTGACTAGATCACTTATGAAGTCAACACACTTGCATCTTCAACAAAGATTCCAAAACCTCATAAGCATACTTCAACAAATAAAAAATAAAATTTATTATGTTTGTGGACCTTAAAAATATTTTATAGCCTCATCTTATGTTGTAAAAAAGGTTTTAAGAAATGGACATTTAGCTTCTAAAATATTTCAAATGATCTTCCATAAACTAGGTAATCCATAGCAAGACACACCATTAAAAATGACGTCTTCTAACAACCACCAAATGATTTCAAATGGTGTGCACATCAAACTCAAAAAAAAATCTAACTAACAAAAGATAGCCCTACTATAGATGGATCAAACTAGTGAAAGCATGACTTTCAATAATTCATTTTCCAACATAGAACGGATTTAGATAGTATGTGTGGATCTTACAAAAATTCAAGGCTAATAATCCTTGAATATATGTGTCTAGGGTTGTCTATTTAAGGACATTGTCCCATGTCATTTTATTGAATTGAAGTCAATGTAATTCATTTATTTTTAGCCCTCATTATTAGTCTCAATATAACTTAATATTAAATTACTTAGTCACAATATACTCAATAATCAATATCCATTATTCATAATTTTTTTCTTTATTTTTATTATGAACCATATTCTACTATATGTTAGTCAATATTATTTAGGGACATATGCTTTATAATTCACCCTTAGTTAGTATTAAATAAAGGAGGATGCATGTGATTTATAATTCTTCCCATTGGTTTTGGAATAAAGTATTTATTCCACATGCATGACATGGTAATAGTTGTATTTGATAAAACTCTATATATTGTAATGACTTCCCAATTATAAGGTATCTTGAATATTTATAATTGAAATTTATGCTCTATTTGGAGGTTTCTCACTTAAAGTGGCACTATGAAGTTAATTAAATAATTTCATTCTCTCATTTACTACAAGCAAGCCACAAGGACTCAAAGGAGAGTTTTGAAGAGTACGAAGACGATGATGTTACATAGGTGCAACTAGTGGTGAGGAGGTAGTAGTAGGGGTAGGCGGTATCTTCTATGGGCAAGAGTGAGCAATCAACATTGGGTGGCTCAAGTAGTAGCCATGATAGGAGTGTAGAGAACTATGGAGAGATAAGAGTTCAGTTGTGTACCTATGGAAAGGAGGAGAAAGATCATGGCATAGTGGAAACATAACAAGTACTTCTTGATCTTCATTGGCAGATCAAGGACCTACGTAAAGACATGATTTATTTTACATAGTGCTTTGATTATGTAGAATACTAGATATATTATTAATTGATTTGAATTGTATCATGATATAGATTACTAAAAAAATCTTGTTTTCTTTTTGTAGTGTAATTTTTCAAAAGTGGCTCAACTATATTGAACATGAATTTTACCAACTTGAGATCTTTACCATAAAAGGTAACATGTATCTCAAATTCAATCATTTTGGATGCACATATAAGGTTCTAGCCAAATTTGGAATATGTAAAATATATAAAATTTTCCTCACTCTTCCTCCATGAAGGCAACCTTTACCTTTCCTTTTCCAACTATCTTCAAAGAGCTATTATCACTAAGAAAAACCTAACCTTCATTACAATTTGTGTATTTAGAGTACCAGTCTCTATGACATGTCATATGATAAGATGCACCTAAGTCAATCAACCAAAATTCATCACCAATGAAATTAGCATAAATGAAAACATCACTACTATAAATTCATAATTTTCAAAGGATCTATCATAAGAATCATCATTCTTCTTGGACTTGTAATCCTTCATAATATGAAATTTCTTGTCACAATCATAGCATTTTACTTTTGATTTTTTAACATGTCCTTACCCTTGGACTTCTTATCCCAATTCTTCTTCTCCTTAGACTTGCCTTTAACAACTAAGGCATTAGGAGATGTATCATCTATGGACTTCTTTTTAATTTCCTCATTTAAAAAAATGTATGTGGCATTCTCCAATTTCAATGACACAGTATTACTATTGATAGGAATTATCAAGTTTTCTCATGAATCAAGTAAAGAACAAATTAATGCAATGCAATTATTATCTTCTTTTATTTTGACTCATATTGACACAATTTGATTAACAATAGATTGGAAGTGTTTAAGTGGCCAATTATTGAGTACTTTTCTTTCATTTTTAGAGAACACTTCTTTTTCAAGACAAGTTTAATAACTAGACTCTTGGATTGATATAACATACATATCTTAGATTCCATAATGAATTAGTAGTCTATGCCTAATACATTTATATGTATAAAATATAAAGGATGAAATTGAATAGTTCTCCTAGCATTTTAATCCTATCTTCATCAAACCTACTTGAGGGTTTAACTAAAAAAGATAATAAAGAAAAAAAAATCGCTCTCCACCAAAAGATATTTCATCTTCTACATCCATAGTTCAAGGTTTTGACTATTGAATTATTTAATCTCAGACCTTGATGTGCTAGCAATAGATTTTAATACTACTCTATCTTCTCACAAAATATTTCAAAGTTCTCTTTTATGATAAATTATACATGAACTACAACAAACCAATTGTTGTAGGAGTTACGATTACATGTGCTAGGATTAAGACTCCCACCAACATAGTAACTACCCAAAAAACTACCTCACTCTAATACCAAAATTTGGGGACTTGCACCCCTATTGTAGACGACCAATATATTAAGATAAAGAAACTTAAGATAGTGCGATTCAAAAATAGTTGATAATATTTTCCAAATCATCTATTATTGACAAAATTAAATGGAATGGTATGCAAGAATAAGACATTGAGATTTACATGGGAAACCCTTACGAGAGAAAATCCATCACCAATAAATTATTCAAAACTAAAAGATTCAATTCTAAAAGTATTCTATAGAGTCTCAATCTGCAACATAGTCTTTTCTAATCACTCTAATGTTCCACAAACATATTTTTTTTATTTAGAAACTAACCTCACCAACCTCTCAAACATCCAACCTCGGCACATTCGCATGAGATGATACAAATAAATATAAATATGTAATCACAACCATCTAATTGTCCAACCAACACATGGAATACCAAATATTCATACAACTATATTCCAACCATACTATGACATTATCATACCACACATATCACCCAAAATGTCTCCACATGGATAATCACCTTATGTACATAGTCATTGTTGCACACTATGAATTAATAGTTACGTAACTTTAAAGCTATCAATGAATTCACATTTTCTTGTATAGCCGACACTTTTAGCTTTGAGCTTGTAGTAATGCATACAAACATTTCATTGCTTTTGATTATTTGTAGTACCTTATGTGATCTTCCAAAATATTTCCAATGATCCTAGATAATATTTCATGAACTCCAAGTTTGTTGCAAGTGCACCTACAACACTATTCATTCTTCTAGAAATATTTAATTCTACACACAATTGTGAGTTCTCAAATTATCTTCCAATGCTACGATAACATCATCACATGTAACCAACATGCATATTGTACCACAACATCAAAAAATCATTGCATCTTACTTCATTGCACTCTATAGATGAAATTTTACTTCAATAATTATTTGTAGGTGAATATCACCCAAGTCTTAACACATGTAAATAATAATATACATCATAATACACAAACAATGCTCAAAAACATGTATGTCCATATGTATCCAATAAGTTATAAATTATAATGTCCCATGGAATTGGTAGGATTAGGTGTCATCTACCTTGTAAATCCTATGTCATGGTTCCAACATCCTTGGAAAGTGTCTCTAGGAACTTAGGGTGAATTGGATAAATATTATTTTGTAATATTAATTCTCACCATTGTTTGTAATATACTCATAAGGGGTGATGGGTCCACTAGCAGTGGGTTGTGGAAATAAATATTTAATAATATTTTCCCCACATGTGGATGCCTAGAATGGGATGATAAAAAGTAAAGAAAATGATAAATAAGTGACTGTTGGGATTCTCCAAGTGGGTTCTTGGAAAGAGGCAACATGTGTCATTTGGTTTTCCATCATTTATTACATTTAATGTAATGTTTATCTTCTCAAGTTTGGGTGCCCAAGTTGGAGGGAAAGTATTGGAGCCAAAACCAGTGTCTTTTCACATTCTGAAGAGGTAATCCAAAGGTTGGGGATGTTTGGAATGAAGGGTCATCTTTGGGCGCCTTGTTTGGTGCATTAGATGTCTTCACAAGTCTATAAATTTAGCCTCTTGCATGTAGAATTGAAGAGGAACAATTGAATATAGTATTACTCTGTAGGAACAAGGATAGGTTGAGGCATAAGGAGGTTGTTCACATGTGCACAGGTGTTGCCATGTTGGAGGCAAAGAGGAGAATGGAAGTGGTTGTATTGTAATCTCATTATTTGATGATAATGCATACTTGACCTCTCTTCTTGGTGGAGTTTTTTCCCGCAAGGGTATCTCCATGTAAATCATGTGTTATGTGATGATCTTGTGTTGCTAATTTGTGCCTCATAGCTGCTATCTTATGTTGATCATATTATTTATTTATTGTTGTTATAAGTTCACAAAAGGTAGTGTTTATAAGCATGTAAAGTTGGTTGTTTTTTGGCATCATAAAGAAGATGATCTAATCATGGTATTTCCCTATTAAGACAACTTAATTTTTAAATTTGCATATAAGTTTTAGATCTTCATGTTGTTGTATTCCAAGCTTTGTATCTCATCCATTGAAGTCATTTTTGGATAGATATTTAATTTCCCAACAATTGGTATTGAACCTTTTTATTTCTCATCACTTGGTATCAAAGCTTAAGGTGAACTAGGTTTTGGGTACTCCTTATTTTTTATTTCTTAGCTTGGAAAGCTTGTGGAAACTTTTTAGAAGGAATTGGATGTTGTTGGAAGGCTTTTGGAGCAGCATTGAATGTTTTTTGAGTTAACTTTGTTTTGTAGATTTGTGAAAATGGAAGCCATGATTATTGTCAATGTGATCTATGTTGGGCATTGGAAGCTCATGATTATGGATATTTATGGAGTTAGTTATGTTTTAAAAACTTGGAGCTCTTGTTTGAAAATATGCATGTATCCTCTTTCTTGGTGGTTTTATTCCTTTATCTTGTGGTCATGTGTAGTGAAAAGGTGTTCATGTTGGATGGGTAGAGACATCTTGATCACATGGAGAAACATTCTCAATTTGGACAACAAAATGGAGTTCTTATGTTGGCTTCATGGTTTTAGCCCTTGGTTACATAAAACAACTAGAAGATAAACCACTAACCTCTTTGTGAGTTGTGGACTTAATATGTTATAAGCTCTTGGATGACTTGGTTTCCTATTTGGGTTGCAGTTTACACTTGTTTTAAGTTGTGGGTTTGTATATTTGTGCTTATTCCATTATTCGGATGGCATGTTTGGTGTGAATGTCTGGATGGTTATATGAATTTCAAATTTATAGAGATGGTTTTTCATGTTTTACATGTTAACTAAAATATGTGGTATGTAGATATGTGATGAGATTGTATTCAAGGTGTTCTAGATGAAGATAGTTACAGGTTTGCATAGTTGCTTGGAGGGTTTTCATTGATCTATGGTTACTCCTATGTGGGTTTGTTTGGAAAATTAGATCTAGTGTTGATTTTGGTGTATGAGTCATGAAAATCCACATGTTATACCTGATTATCTCTATTTTGCATGATACTAATGTGGGGATTGAATCTATTTTTTAGTTATTTGAGATTGCAGCACTTATTATGTATTTCTCCATTGATATGTTGCATATGTGTAGATCTTGTAATTTATTTGATGTGGATTCTATTTGGTATGTAATATTCTTGGTCACCATTGTTACATTGGTATGCTTATTACAGTGGGATATGGTTATTGGGAGTACCTGATATAGTTGTTCATTTGAATCTATAGCAATTGTTTATGGTGCATGAGAAGATTTTTTAACTTTGAGTAGAGTGTTGGCAATGATATTGGTCATGATGCCATGTATAAATCGATATTACTTTCAGTGGGAGCTTTATGGAGTTACATAATGTGTTCTATCTTCTTTGCTTCAATATTTTAGTTCTAAATTGTTGTTGTTATAGTGTGTAGTGAGCCATGAATAAAATTTGATTAGAATATGGATGATCTTTTGCAATAGTTGGTTTCATAAAGAGCTCTTGGATTCTACCTTCAAATTGCAATGAGAGTTATGTCATCTTTGGTTCTATTGATAAATGATGTGTAGCAGTTGTATCTTCTTGGTTTGGAGATCATGGCTTGTACTTTACCTTTTGGGAGCTCATGGTTTTGAGTTCTTTGATTTTCTTGGGGCCATGAAGGATCTTCAATTAGGAGATAGTTATCATGATGCCTGGAGAGCTTGGTTACATAGTTCAGTGGAAGATTTGGCAGTGATGTTGATTCATCATTTGATGATGGATGGTTGTGTGATCTCTTTGGAGGGGATGTTAGATCATTATGTCATGATATGTTCCTGATTATATAGTTGGAATTTTGGCACTGGTCTTATTTGGTTCTCTTTGGTATTGAGTATTAATCATTTTCTTGGAGCTTCATGATTTTGTAGGGTTACATTTGAAGTTAGCATGGATTGATTGATGGATGCTCATGGATACTAGAGAGACTTGGGTGAGGCTAAGAGATCTCTTATTTATGGGATTGTGTGTTGAGATGGTTACTCTTTGATAAGGATTTCAGAAAAAAGACTGAGGATCCTACACCTGGTTATGGATGTGAATCCATTATGGGCCTAAAGAGAAGATTGTCATTTCTTGGTGTTGTATGCACAATACAATCTTGTATCCCACTCTTGGTCTACTCAGTAGGTGAATGATCTGAGAGGTATTACCCACGTAATTATCAAATGCATTCTTATTTTGTATCTTGTCTTCTCATATGAGTTAGTCTTGAATATATAAGAATTTTGAAGAATTGTTATGAAGAAGATGCATGGTTATATGGATTTTTGTTGTTCTCTTTGTTTTTGTCTTGAGCTATGGATCTAGTTCCAAGGGATTATTTTGAGAGGTACAAGAAATGGTTTGTGGCTTTGGGCATATTCCCTTTTTTGTGGGAATGATTGGTTATTTTGATCTACCTTCAGTATGAGAGGTTTACATCTATTGATGCCATGTTTTCATTTGATTTGAATGTTAGATGTTGATATCCTTTCAGTTTGTGAATGGTGAAGGAGATCTTACATTACACAACTTGGTACAAGTTAGTGTGCGACAAGGATATGGTTTGATTTACAGGTTCTCTCTTTGGTCATGGTATTCTTCTTGGATGTTTGGTTTCACATGGTTGAGTGTGAAGAACTTGGGAGAGCTATGGATACTAATGGTGAGAGAGGTATTGCAACATATTTGTTTGCAGGATTTGCATATCATTGTAGTTTCCTTGACACTATGTAATATAGGAATTATCCACATCCTCTATGTGCAGTACTATAGATAGACTTGGTATGCCTTGATCTATTTTTAGATTTGATATTACTCATGCAGTCAAAGTTTTTGGATATATGTCTAGTTATCCTCTATGATATCTTGGTTTGTTGGTTACTAATGTGATGATGGGTTTGCATGTTTCATTGGATTTGGATCTACGAGTTTATGCAGGTTGTGGATTAGCTACCCACTTTCTTGTAGTGGGATGAATAGTATGTGGACTATTTGTATCCACAAGATTTTTTTAGTGTTTATACAGACTTGTTAGTTGGCCTTGTTTTTGGTCATTTGTTCATTGGTATGTTGCATTGAGATAGGAGGATGTATATATAGAGACTTGATGGCAGGTTTTGGGTTGGTATGTTGATGGCATGAAGTTCTATCTATGTTTGGTGTACCTTGGTTTGAGGGATGGTTAGCTTAGATGAGTTCCAATTTATTGTGATTGCTATTCCAGGTGGTTTGAGTAAGGCAACTACTCAGAGCCTTTGTTATCATTTGAATTTGATACTTGTGTTCATGTAAATATTGGTGCAGGTTTCAATGATAGTTGATATGTTTCACCCTAGCATGTTCCTTTTTCTTTCATAGGTGGCATGTTGGAGGATGTGAGATTTTTTTGCTTGATGGTGGTTATCATGGTTGCTTTTGTAGGTATCTTGGTGGAGCGTGAGAGCATGGTGAAGATTTAGATGGTACATGTTTGGCTAATGGATGCTTTTCTCTTGTTTGTGATTCCTATGGGTGTATTTACAATGCTAATGTCAAGTGGGAGAATGTTAGAATTAGGTGGCATCCACCTTGTAACTCCTATGTCATGGTTCCAACATCCTTGGAAAGTGTCTCTAGGAACTTAGGGTGAATTGGAAAATGATTTTGTAATATCAATTCTCACCATGTTGTTTGTAATTTAATCATAAGGGATGATGGGTCCACTAGTAGTGGTAATGGTGGGTTGTAAAAATAAATATTTAATAATATTTTCCCCACATGTGGATGCCTAGAATGGGATGATAAAAGATAAAGGAAATGATAAATAAGTTATTGTTGGGATTCTCCAAGTGGGTTCTTGGAAAGAGGCAACAGGTGTCATTTGGTTTTCCATCATTTATTACATTTAATGTATTGTTTATCTTCTCAACTTTGGGCGCCCAAGTTGGAGGGAAAGTATTTCAGCCAAAATCAGTGTCTTTTCGCATTTTGAGGAGGTAATCCAAAGGTTAGGGATGTTTGGAATGAAGGTTCATCTTTGGGTGCCTTGTTTGATGCATTAGATGCCTTCACAAGTCTATAAATTCAACCTCTTGCATGTAGAATTGGAGAGGAACAACTGAATATAGTGTTACTCTACATGAACAAGGATAGGTTGAGGCATAAGGAGGTTGTTCACAGGTGCACAAGTGTTGCCATGTTGGAGGAAAAGAGGTGAATGGAAGTGGTTGTATTGTAATCTCATTATTTGATGATAATGCATACTTTCAACCTCTCTTCTTGGTGGATCTTTTTCCTGCAAGGGTTTCTCCACATAAATCCTGTGTTATGTGATGATCTTGTGTTGTTGATTTGTGCCTCATTATTGCTATATTATGTTGATGATTTATTCATTTATTGTTGTTATAAGTTCACATAAGGTAGTGTTTATAAGTATCTTAAGTTGGTTATTTTTTGGAATCATAAAAAAGATGGATCTAATCATGGTATTTCCATATTAAGGCAACTTAATTTTCAGATTTGCAATAAGTTTTAGATTTTCATGTTGATGTAGTCCAAGCTTTGTATCTCATCCATTGAAGTAATTTTTGGATAGAGATTGAATTTCCCAACAATTGGTATTGAACTTGTTTATTTCTCATCAGGAATCAATACAATAATGACTCAACTCTTGCATGTACAAGAACACTTTAATACACCACTCATACAAAATATTGTGGCTTTCTCCTCAATCCTCTCTAAGATGGAGACCTTGATGAGTTGTTGGATGGTCTCTCTACTCTTTGATTTACTCAAGATACTCATTAGAATCCTAATAATGACCATACACATTTATGTGAGGGAATCTATTTCACTACCTCTAATCTCCCCTTTATTTGACCTAATACCAATTGAAAGTGGTATCCCTATACCTATGAGGCTAAAATCTAGTCTTTTAACTCCATGTAATCCCCACCATTGGTGGAGGAATCTATTAACATGTTCTCATTTCCTCTTCCTCCTATAATATATGATCCCTCATCATCTATCATTTATCCCTCTCTAACCACATATGATCAAGATTTCTAACTATGGTTGCTCCCTCTCCATCTATATCTAGTCTCTCTCTAGCTTCATCTACTTTATATCTTGTACATATTGATACAATATTCATGCTCTTATAGCTAGGTCAAAGAATGTTGAAAGTCTATTAGCCTCCTCATGAGGTTTGTCCTTTTCATCAATAGCTACCTTTAGGATATCCTATAACATTGTCTTCAAGGATCTTCATATCAAAGCCCTCTAACTATTGATAATCTCTACACAAAATATTCCTTAAGTTAGCCATCATGTTTGAAATTTATATGCAAATTTAAATTTCATACACCTACATACTTCCTATTTCTACATTCCTAGATCCTTGGGTAACCACTCTAGATACATCAGCATGTGAACATGCTCTAGTATTATTAGATCCACTTCCTCATCTTCTTCGTCCTCGTGATCTTCTTTGAAGTCTCCCTTAATCTCTAATATGTCTTCTTCAACCCCGATGTTGATGTCTCTTTCCTCTCTAGTTGATGTTTGTTTTAATGGTGTGGGTCATCTCTCTACCCCCCACTACTACCACTCTTATATTGCACTAACATCACCTGATCTATCTCTTTACCACTATTTCCTCCTCCTTATCCCCATCTATAAATTCTTATGTATGGAATAATAGCCTATCCTACACCCTATTTTCATGTTGACCACATAAACTATAGTCATTGAAGGAACTCTAACAATATTGTCTATTGAATCACAAAATTTTGCAACAACCTTTCAAAATAGAAGTCTATTATGAATGGTACTACTCTACATTCCAATGGGTTCACTAGATCTACCTTAGCTCTAACTAATCCTTTGGCCACCTTGACATTACTAGTACAACCTACACATTGTTTCCATCTCCCTTGGGCTATCCAAATATTATCTATGCTCATTTAGACTCTCTCTCCTTTATCACAATGTAACTTCCTTGTCCCTCTCACTCTACCCACAACATATCTACCAACACATCCAAAGGTAATCTTGTTATTCTAGTGATCATTATGTGTTCATTTTCCCATACCTGTAAAAGTATTTTGACCATAATACACTATACCTTCATCCACACTGCCCTCTACACATCATGATATAGATGGGCCAATGTGCACCAACCCCATGAAAAAACCATATGATGCTCCTCCATTCCTTGAATGCACAATAGAAAACCCTTGATAATATATGTTCCCTAGCCATCTAGTAATGCAAGTGATCCTATCATAACAATCATAAACTCATGTCCTAATAATACACTACATAATAGAACAATCCCATAAATGTTTTCTTATCTTGACCTCTCCATACAATAGACATAAATTTCACTACTCTACATCTAATATCTCTCACTAAATCACTACCTTCCTACCCCATATTAGCAACCATTCAATCCTCCTTATACCCTCTAGAGTGACTTCCATCTTACCCATGGGTCTAAATTCTCACCTTTCAACCAAAGCAGACATGACATGCTGCTGCATATCTAGTGATCTTTAAATGTACACCAACTCCACTCTCTAAAAGTACCTCTCCCCATTTCTCAATGCCACATACCACAATGTGTGTAGTAGTACGTTGTGTGACCTCTCCTGCATATCCACTAAGTATTGTACATCGTCGACTTCATAATACCCCACATTTCATCAGTCTATGCATATAGATTCTCTGCTCTGCTCTAAGTACTTCCTTTTCCTTTATGCCATTACATTTTTAGGACACATCCGTGCAAAATTGGACGTAACATTTGTGTTATAGTGTATTTTATCCTATGGATTATAGATTTATCCTCTGGCTTTTCCTGTGAAGCAGTGGTCATCTCAATGGAGTCTCCACAACTCCCCTGCAGGCTTCGTAGAAATGGACACACCCATGCAGATGCCATCAAGAGTATTTGGGTCCCACCATGTTCTTCCGTATGCACATAAAATATCTTCATATTTTTCTCATAAATGCTGATAAAATCCAAAAATTCTAATATCTATGGTGTCTCTTCAATGACGATGCTCACGCTCAAACTCACTCAACCCTCGTTGCCAGAGTAATTTTGTTTTATATACTACTCATTTTCCTACATACTTTACACTCTCACATAATTATGTTCTCAATTTTACAGTCTTCTCTTGCCACAACTATTTTTGCTACATACTTTCTAACTCCCATATGCTGGCTTCCGTGTTTGTCTCTAGATTTTTTCTATCCTCTTTGGTTACAGCCGATCCAAATTTCTCCCACCCCATAAGACCAGAGATTAAATATTGCGGTCGATCTGGTGTCAAACAAATTTTTCATGAGGTTTATCACTTTGAAGTTGCCTTTCAAATATTAAGATCTATTCTATTTTAGAAAAATATATGTAGATAGATAGAACAATCATATAGAAAATTTGAAAGTCTACTAGAAATCCTCCTTTCATGTGATAGAATCTTTTTAAATTTGTAATTGTATTTTATGATTAACATAATTAGTTATGATCATTAGTTCTAACCTATCTATTAGTTTCTTACCCTTCTTGTTTTTTCTTTTTATTCATTCCTCAAACTTCATATCTATTCTTAAATCTGATTTTTCTTATTTTTTTCTGCATGAAAATTTTCAATTCTTATCTTAAATTGACTCCTTTTTTTTTTGTAGACTCGTAATCAATTTGAGAGGCACACAATCCCACAACAATAAATATTTCATCATCAACCAATGATTAGAATAGTCATTTTTGGGCCTTACACCACACTTGCTTGATTAAAGTAAGTCATTTATGGGCATCAATCTTCAATCATGACATAATGCTTTATCAAATCTGCAAATAAGCTTGAAGAATTACAAATTCAAATGCATGTGGTAGAGTGTAATGATCTAGTTGTTCTCTTTTCTTCTCTTATTGCTTTCTAGTTTAAAATGGTAAAGATACTATGTATTTATAAACATTTCTCTAATTTTTTGAATATTAGATATTGATCTAGCCGATATTTACAATTTGAATTTTGAATGATAAAATACTGACACCGACATATCCAAAATTGGTCCCCGATAGAATAGGGGGACCCATACACCCTAGGGCAAATGAGTCTTGGCCTTATTTTCCAAGGCATTAAGTGTCGAGGGTAAAATAATAACTGGATGCATTTGTTCGATGCTTGCAATTTGTCAAAAAACAATAAAATAGGCCTCAAAATGTATAATTTAGGAGATTAGGGCCTAGTTAGGGGGTGTTAAAAATGCATAAATGCAAGGGTCACTAAAAGAGTTCCAAACTAAGCATGAAATTGTACTATCACCTACAAGGGAGTATAATTTCCAACGCTACATTTAGCCCCCACTTTAGTGGTCATGAAACTACGTGTATATGCAAGCTAAAGTTCTAAAAGTAAATCATGTTGTATACAAAGGATACTCATATGAATATTCTGAACCATTCATGAACGAGAGAATGAAGCCCCCACCGTAGTCATCTGAAAAACCACAACATTAGGAACTACATCTTGTAAAATTGATATTTTTAAAGGTATTCATAAATTATCTTGAACAAACGTGTCAGCTTCTAAAGAGAACCAAATTCAAGGGTAGATGTATGCCCCCTTGATTCCACTTTCTTTATGGAGGTGGAATCAAGGTAGCAATCTAACGTCATCAAATTGTTAAGCTTGGTGAAGGAAACACTTGTGATAGGGTGATGAGATCACAACACCAACTATTGACAAACATTGGATATGATTGGGGTCGAAATTACGAATATAACGTAATAGACGACATTGAAATTAGAGTGCGCTAGCCCCCACTATGGTGAATTGAATGAGATATGTGTTGTGCCCTCAACACACACGCCTTGTTCGAAACAAGGACCCTCTTTTATTTTTCCTTGCCGAGTCATTTTATTGTCGCCTTGTTTTGTGTGCCATGTTTTGGTATCCTAAATGGTTAACGTGCCTCCAAAGTTTCATCTTAAGTTGACCGTGTTTCATCCCTTCCAATTTGGCTAAGTCCTGGTTCCTTATGAAGTTTCCTTAGCAGTTTGCTTCTGCCAATGGCCTTGGAGCCTAGTGGGTCTGGCCTGGCAGGTTTCCCTTGTCGGGTTTTCGTTGTGCGCTCGCTGTCCTAAAACGGCTGAAGGCCTTCACCTTCCTGTACCCCGGGACCTAGCTTCCCAATTGTCGTTTTTATGACTTATGTTGCAAAATGGACTGCCTTTGCTCTTTCTGGGCCTGATCTCCCGGAGTTCCGCTTCGACTTTGCCGTTTCCTAACAGCCAACCTGCGCTTGCGTCCCGCCCTTTGGACCCCAGACTCCTTTTCACCGTAGGTTTCCAAAACAAATTTGAAGTGACCGTATGATCGCGTCTTTTCGGCCTTTGGACCCTGGACCTCCTGTTGACGTCTAGAGATTTAAACTCACCAACCCTCTTATCATTACAGGCATTAATGGGTGTACTAAATGTTGATTAGGGGTATAAATATCTGGTCCAACCTATCATTTTCATATGTCAGGTTGGCCAGAGGAGTTCAGAGCAAGTTCTAAGAGGTCATTTTCCTTCGTCACCCACCATACTTGTGCCCGTTGCTTTAATTTGTCAATTCCTCGAGGATTTAGTTACCATCTTTGACTGAATCTTGTGGTGAGTTTGTCGTTCGCCCTTCCTTAGTGTTTTCGGTGATTTTGTGTCAAAACATTTAAAAAATGGAGATAAAAACACATTAAATTGATGAAGGAAGGCTAAACCTAAAAAACCCACGTGATGGAATTCTAAGAAAATCTCTTGAACATCATTTAAACCAAGTTTGGAGCTTTGCCATGTCAACGTTGTTCTTCGCGCAGGGTATTTTCACCCTCCAGACTCAGGCCTCCCCGTTGTCGCTAAAAAACTTATAAACCAAACAACATTCAAGCAGCGGCATGCCCCTTCGGGCTTGTGACCTCGGACTTCCTTCGGCAGATCGTCGTCGGGACTTGAAACAATGTTGAAAACCTCGGCCTCCATCTGTGATTCTCGGCCCCATCGACCCATGCTCCAGGCCCCACCATGAACTTCACCACCAAGATCAAACAAGCAAAGTGAAGTGTCCCGAGCCTCCATCAGACCCCAGACCGCAGAGTTCCGCATCAACATCACCGTCTCAAGTGGCCAAAGGACCGCATCCTTCCGTCTCCCAGGCCCCAAGCCTCCATTCACCACAAAGACAATTAGCGATAAACTTAGGCATCCTTGATCTCGTCCGGCTCCATCCATCGGGTTTCCACCACCAGGATTCCGTCCCACCTCAGTCGACACAAAAAGGAAAAGCCAGTCTGTCCTTCCGACCTCCGGGACCCACCCTTCTAATCGCCAAAAAAAAGAAACTTGACGAAGGATTCATGGGGCCCAAACATTATGCTAAGTCTGATCCATTGGGTCGCCCTCGACAGACTTCCGTTCAATGCCCGACGCTTTCAAATGACAATTCGCCGACGACTTCCCACCCCTTGAGACCCGAGCATTTCAAAGTTAAGAGGCATATTGACCACCTTTTAGCGTCCCAGGTCCCAGACCCTGAAATTCCAACCCCAAAATTTCATTTCCCTTTAGCTGTTCCAAACGACAGAACCGTAGCAACTTTCCTGCCTTGCACCTTTGGATGCTCCAATCGAGGTCCAAATGACCTTTAAATTGAAAACCAATCTCAACCCACGTGCTTAAATTTGACCTTCTCCCACATGAGCCTTTCAAACCATCAAAATGTGAAACCGAGAGAAACCACCCAAGTTGCCCCACCATGTTCGCCCTTTAAACGACATTCCTGCCAAGGAAGTCCGGCCCCCTGGGCCCGAGTTGTTCAAAATCCCTCCAGTAAATTGCTAACGGTGTCTTGAAGTAAAAGCTTGATTTTATGAATGATATATTGTCTAATTGGACGTTGTCCATGGGATTTTGACTGACATCCGTGTTTTCGTGATTGGTTGTGCTCATCTTGCCTTTGTTTGCAAGATATATGGAACTAGGTGCAAGACCCTCAGGGGCAGTTGCAGAGAAAGATAAAGGGAAGAAATTAGACAAGGTTCCTTGTGGGAAATAGGACAAAGACCAGATGAAGTACCAATTCCAAGGGGAGCCTTTGCATTCAAAAATCATTACGAACTGGAAGGAGATTACAGATACCAATATCGGCCATGTTGATATTGATTAATTCAAGCAAAGGGTTAGAGTCCATCCTAAGACCGACAATGCAAGACTAATCAGACAAAGTGAAATTGCTAAGGCTGCAGGTTTTCCTTCGTCCCTTGTAGCCCATGAATTGGTCATGGCTTGTCGGCAGGCATATCAATCAGAGACACGAACTATAGTCGACAAAGATGGGAACATTCTCGTTGATATGTCGGGTGAAGCAATAACGAATACTTTCCACATCCCTACCTTCGGGACAATGGAGCTTCCAACCATAGTACAATGTAAGGCGACATTGGACAAGGACCCAACTGGTTGTAAGAAGCTTATAAACTAGTGTTGGCTTAAAGAAAAAAGGGGCAGCGCTGTGAAGATTCCTCAAGAGCTCTTCCGTAGCGACTTCCACAAAGACTACCATGACTTGGTGACTCTGTTGAGCAGGGTGATGGGCCTTCCCACTACTGCATATTTTTAGGAGTGTATGGTGTATTTTGTAGAGAAAATTCTTCACAAAAAGGAGGATGTCACCACACAGGCCTCATTCTACTGGGGGGAATAATAAGCGACTGCTTCCACGAGCAGTTCATGAATGCCAAGAAGACCTCCAGATTCTACATGACCACCTATCTTGTTTACTCACTGGCTGAGCAGAGGTAGTATGTTGGGTTGTTCAAGGCGCCTAATGAAGAACCAGGTCATGCACTAAAAGTTTATGATAGGTATCACCAGCTCCAATTTAGAAATTTCAATAACGATTAATGCAAGGTAAATGATGCCTTCGTGGGTCACATCATCAGGTTGCTTGGAGGGGATTTCAAGAGAAGAGTCTCTCATAGTGCTCAGGCATTCCTAAAGCAATATGCTTTCTTATTCATCCAATACCCCAAATTCACATACATCTGTGCCCAAGGTTATACAGAGAAACCGAATAAGTTGCCCCGATATCCTAATGACCAGATCATATTGCTAGAACTCTCCCGGCAGCTGCGCCATGTACATTCGATTCTCAACGGCAGGCATTTGGCGGGGATTCCTTATCCCTTGTCTTTTGGCCAAGGAATGTACAAGTTGCAAACCTCTCAGTGTGCATGAAATTTAGAAAAGGAACTAGCAAAATATCATTTTCCCCTGCACACTGCTCGCCCACGGATGGATCTGTATGGGCACATAAGAAAGGCATTGGGACCAAAGTACGCCCACCTATATCACATTGAATATTTTTGGGCAAATTGTGAAGATGGCAAAGAGGGACGCGCGAGGCACTACATGTGAATGACCGCGTACTTTGTGAAATGGGTAAATATATTCCCTATACTTGACTAGCTTGGAGAAGAGAAAGAACCTGGACAAGACTATGAAAAACTAGTTCCGACATGTCTTATATGTCAGAAACATGGGCATTAGCTGTGCTGTTAGAACAACAAACAAATTCTTGGATCTCTAATAGTCTTTTGAGAGTACGAGGAAACTTTGCATTGACTTCCTTGCAAGGTATAAGTCCACCTACCCAGAGATTGAGGCTATTCTCAAACTACCAAGCACAACTTGGGAGAAGGAGCTCGCGTTCAAGAAGGACGATCATTGGCTAATGAATGTATTGAAGCAGGACTTTGAGAACAAGAAAGAAAGATTGGAGCAGGTGCTCGAGAAGGTAGATCCAGATATTGAATGGGCCAAAGAAATTAGAGCAGATATTGTGCCCGATACTTGAAGCTAATGACAGGGTATGACATGCCTATCATGCAGATGGATCCAGAGAAGATAAATCTATTTCCATAAAAGGATGGAGGAAAAAATGTCAGGTGAAGTTACCACCGATTTCATGAGTTTTTCTGCCCGGGCCTTCACCTAGTCAGAGCTATTCAGAGACCATACTGCTAAGTATGAGGAAGACTAGGAAAAGCTTACCAACAGTTCCAAGGAGTGGAGTTGCCAATTGCTACGATCCAAGATTTTGGAGGTCGACAAGCTCCACCCAGTGATTTTGAAGTTCATGGAATATGCAACTTTGAAGAAGCAAGAAGGCAGCCCTATTATTAATGAAGAATTCATGACAGAGTAGCTACAACAAAAGGGAAATCAACAAAAGACAAAGTGCTACAGTGCTATCACTAGAAGACAAAATAGGGATAAAGACAAAGTTGTATTTTAAATTGTAAAATATTGTGGGGTAGGTAGAACCCTAACTTGTGGTGAATCTTGGCCACACAATGCAATTTAACTTGTTCATTCATTCTACCTTTTGGGCACTATAAATAGGGGGTCTCCTCTCATTTTCAAAGAGAGAGTTGAGTTGTTGTAATGACATGCTGCAAGAATTTTAATGAAAATACATTGACTTTGGTGCATTTTCTGAGTTTCTCTCTATGTTTCATGATTCAATCTCCCATAGTTATATGTTTTAGTTAGATTTACATTATTGTTCTAGTTGGTTTTAAATTGCTTAGATTAATTTGGTAATGTTGTTCTGTGATTGTGGAAATTTATGTGATGTAGATGCCTTCCAGTCCATACTTTTTGGTATTTGTTGCTCATAAATGGTTGTGTAAAGTTAGTCTGGGCTGAAACTTGAAGTTGTTTTAAACCTTTATCTTTATTCATGCATGTATATGGTGGATGAATGGTAAAATATCTGCAGACCTCGGAAGATAGCGCAAATTTCATGATATTGTAGGCTTCTTGGTTAAATGAAATCTTGTTTAAGGAAGTTTTCCACAGTAGAACCCCCATGATCAATGTTCATAGTTAGTTACAGATCCAGGAACCTTCCCTCTTCTCTGCTCTTTTTTCCTTTTTTTAGCAACAACCTATGCTAAGGTTCATTGCACATTGTAAAGCCAAAACTTAAGAAAATGTTGGAGTTTCAGATCGCTGTTCAAACCTGCAACAAAATACACATCAATTTCCATCCCAGGAACTTCAATTCATAAGATCCACTTCACATCCAACTACATAAGTCTGCCCTATGATTACCAACAAAATCACATGAAATATCAACTGAGGAATTCCATGCAAGTCATGACCTGACACCCGAGAGACCTTGGGGTGATTTTCAGCAACTTGTTGTTGGAAGTCTCCTTTCAAGAGAGGTAGTGCATTCATGTATTGCATGTATTGAGAAAGTGTGCAAAACACCCATCAACAATATGCTTGTAGTAAATTTGACTATATATGTTAAAGCAAAATCACCTTTTTAACTATCATTTTTAATTTAACTTTTTTAATGTTTAGAGAGAAATACCATTGCACCAAGGAGTGAGGATGTTGAACCAACGACCATACTAGCCCCCAAGGCTCCAGGTCTTGTGAGCAGATGCTTCACGTTAGGTTCACCAAAATGTAACATAGGAAAAAGAGAACCTTAGAAGTTTAGTGCACAAAAACTAGGATTGCTTTTGCTCCTTTTCAAAAGGTATATTAGGATGCAAATCAACAAAGTGTTTAGATTGACTTTCAACCATGAAGGTGAGTCAATCAGTCTTGGATTTTATCCTTTTGAGCCTTAGAAATGGACTAGAATTGACTTGTTATAATTGACCTAATTCAACTTTGTGCTCTAATATAAAAATTGCAATATTCCAATGATGGACAAATTGAAACAACTTACATGCAAATCTGGGAAGTGATGAGTGATGCGTACCTATCACAGAAAGTTGGATCTGACATTAAATGGAGGACAAAGTCACCCAGGGGCGTATGGGTCCATGTAGGCCTTTTTTGAAACTTCAAATTTGATGTTGTAACTCTCTGTTTTCTCTCTAATTTCTGAACTGTAAACCTTCTTCTTCAAATATGGACCTGTAATAAATCTACAAAAGAGATGGAGGGGGTGGCTATATAGGAGTTTGCCTCAATGAAACCCCTATTTTGGTATTTCTACCTCCATAATAGCCAATAAAATTGATTCATAATAGTGTGTGTTCCCTAACCTTAAGTGTATCTAAGGTTGTTATGAGCTAAAAATGCATAAAACCCTACTCAAGTATGTTAGAGAAGGATTCCTATATGAAAATGACAAGATCTACCTAATAGAAAGTCATAACACTCTTAGGAAATATGAAATATAATGATAACTTTCTTTAGGCTGCAAATAGGATGAAGCTTGAAGATGAGAACACTAGGAAACAAGTCATTAGGTTGAAGGAAATGGGCAAATACATCTCCCATTAAACCTAGAATCCATCATGCTCTTCTATTGGCATCAGTCTTCAATCATGACATAAGGCTTGATCAAATCTGTAAATAAGCTTGAAGATCTACAAATTCAAATGTATGTGGTAGAATGTAATGCTCTATTGCTTCTCTTTTCTTCTCTTATTGGTTTCTAGTTTGAAATGGTAAAAATACTAGGTAGTTATAGGCATTTCTCTAATTTCCCAAAGATTAGATCTCGATAGCCGACATTTATAATTTATATTTTGAATGTTAAAATTCTAACACTGACATATCCAAAATTGGCCCTTGGTAGAATAGGGGGACCCATATGCCCTAGGGTGAATGGGTCTTCGCCCTATTTTGTAAGATATTAAGTGTCAAGGGAAAAATCATAACTAGATACATTTGTTCAATGCTTGTAATTTATCATAAAATGATAAAATAGGCCTCAAAATGCATAATTTAGGAGATTAGGGCCTAGTTAGCGTGTGTTGAAAATGCATAAATGCAAGGGTCACTAAAATAGGTCCAAACTAAGCATCAAATTGTACTATCACCTACGAGGGAGAATAATTTCTGACACTACAACTACAAGTTTTAATTTGCAGGTTCTCTCTTTAGCATTTTTCTTCTTCCTAGATGTTTGTATTCACATGACATTGGATTTGAGGTTTTTTGTGGAGCTATGGTGATCACTATGTTTAAATGGTCATGTGTTGTTACTTGTACTTCATTTTATTTTTTTGTAACAACTTGGAGGTTCCTTTATCTCTTTCTTTTGTTGAGTGTGGAGAACTTGGGAGAGTTATGGAGACTTGTGGTGAGAGTTGTATTACAAAAAAAATATTTGTAGGTTTTACTTATCTTTTTGGATGTTCTTTGGTACTACATGATGTTGAATGGGTGATCCCACAATAATTGTTTACAATTTTTGGCCAAACTGGACAATAAAATATTTTTTTCTAACTAAATCTTCACTTTCGAGCACCTATAGCGGCTAAACCATGAGGAATTTGAAGATGATGCAAACTAGTGATTTGTGACATTTTTTTTGTAGATTCTAAATATATTTTTTTCAAAATATTTGGAATCAGATTGCACTTCTTTTTCCATCTCCTTCGAAAACTAGTTTTTTTTTAGTAAACAACATTTTTAAGGAGTGATGCTCACCATATAACACAACTTTTTTTCCATGAAGGATGAAATTCTAATTTTTTTGAATTTAGATTTGTAACTATGATATCTAGTAATTCCAATTGGTTAGATAGTGTTTTATTGAATATTTTTTCCTTAATCAAGTTTCAAAGTCAAACCAATTACAATCCAAACATAGGCGGACCGTATAACACGTAACTTTCTTTGTGTGTATTGAAATCCAATTTTTTTTTGGTTGGATCAAGGACTACAATATTTGGTGCACTCATATTTTTCAATGTTTTTTTGATAATATGCTATTTTTCCACATGTATAGAAAAGAGAGCTTGATTTTCAGTAAAAAAAACCTATGTTTACTAAAACTAATAAAACAAATACATAATAAAACCAAAACATATTAAAATTATATTCATTGGATAGCTCATTTTGAGGAATACCATCATCCAGTTGCGTCTGTGAAGTCTCCTCCATTTTCATCCTCAACCCGAGCTTCGAAGCACAAAATTCTAGACTTTTTGGTGCCTGAGGGTGAGAAGGTGGGAAAAGGGGGGTTCGGGCGAACCAAGGTTCATTTGAACCCCCTTTCAAAAAGGGTTTTTCTTTGTGTTTTTTGTAGGAACGGTGGGCCCTTGCATTTAATGGGTTCGCTCGAACCATGGTTCTAGTGAACCCTCTTTTGGTTCGCTCAAACCAACAAGTTTGTTCGAACCCCAAAAACCAGTTTTTTTTGCATGTGGTCATTTTTTTCAACTTTTCCTTCATCACTTGAACTGTAAACCACTTTTGTGGGTTCACCCGAATACACCTTCTATATGATGTTATTGGTGGATCTTTGAATTTCTTGATCATTTTTAGATTTGACATTACCCATGTAGTGGAAGTTCATGGATGTATATGTTCTTCATTGACAGGTTTGATACATGGATCTTGCAATTGCAATTTGGGTTGGATATGTTGATGGCATGAGGTTCAGTTATTACAATGTGTATACCTTTGAGTTATGGATAGTTGGATGTTTTAGCAGTTTGTTGTGGGTGCTAGTTTAACTATGGTGATTTTTCTTGGTAGCCACTGATACATGTTTGTTACCTATGGATTGAGTGTTTGTGTTTGGGATATCAGTTGGAGGTGGGACTTATGCTTCTTTATGAAAAATAGTATGGCATCTCTTTGGATGAGTTATAATCTTTGTGCAATGTCATGATGGAGAATTATAGCTCATTCATTCTTGAGGTAGTGTTCACCTTGTTTCTAGTTACAAGTATCTTGATGGAGCACATGGAGAACTTTTATTCTTTGATGGTATATGTGGCTATAGGGATTGTTCAATTGTTGATGTTTGAGATTGCTTGTTTACCTCTTATGCAATGTATACAAAATGTGGGAGAATGTTAGGAAAGGTGTGTTGTACACCTTGCATAATGTTATAATATAATTTAATATTATTTTTTGTGTAGCTAGGGGATCTAGGGATGCATGCATCAAATGGCGTTAGTATTAGTGGGGTCACTTTATGTGGTGTATGTAACATTTAGTTGAACATAGGTTGTGATTGATTTCAAAGGTTGTCATTGATGAAAAATATTGTAGTACTTCAATTATCATCATATTCCGTTTGACTTATCATTTTGAGTTGTAGAGATTTGTAGAGATATATGTTATATTTCTTGTATTATGCTATGTGTCAGAAGTTGTCATCAATGAAGAAGTTATCTCATCAATAAAATCACTAAATAAATAGGCATACATTATTAGTTTTATTGAGGATTGATTGCCTTCCAAAATTTGGTGTGTTTATTGTATGCTTGTAATATCATGCATGTACCTATAATTCACCATGACAGTAGTGGTTTGGAAGACTATAACAGAATGTTTTGGCTCAGTATTTATCAGGTTCGGTGTTTCGCAGGTCTCCCTTCTTGAGACATTGTAATCTCTGCAATTTGAAAGGAGAGTATGCCTACACTTTTTCTATCATATTCTAGAGTTTTCAGAGGATATGTTTAGCATGCAAAAAGTTTGGAGTGACAAAAGGTTCTTTATGTTTGTATGTTAGCTAGTTGGTGTTCAAGGCTTGTGTGGTATGACTAGAAGTGTGTGAAATTCAAATCATGTGTGTAGTGTCAAGATAGGACCTAAATAAGGTTCACGTGGTAACAAATGCAATCATGTTATTTTTGGTGGAAACAAAATTTAATTTTGGACCAATTTGCTACATGTTTCATGTAATTTAACTTTTGGTCTGGTGAACCTTATTGGCAATTTGCAGATCCCTGGACGACATTCAAGAGTTTTAATGTAATGTCATGTATATATTTCAAGTGTATTGGGTGTGTTATGCCAAGTAGAATTACACCAGTGTGAAGAAAAGTTGGTTGCGAGTATAAATTGGAGAGAAGGTGGTGAAGAATTACATTTAAGTGTGTGTGTGTGTGTCAATATCAGAAGATCATATGCAGTAAGAACTTGTATATTTTTTCCTTGTGAGGCTAAATTTGGATAGTAGATCCAGTTAGTAGCTATTCTCATCGTGGTTTTTCCCATCTTGGATTTCCACGCATATCTAGTGTTCTCTTGTGTGTGTGTTTGTGTGTTCTTGACATTGCTTAGTAGTAGTACAAATTCAAGTTTCATGATTTGTGGTTGGTGGTAAAGAATCATATATTATAATAATAGTGGTTGAGTTAAGAATTTTAAACAAATTTGATCTATGGTTCACCCCTGGGACTTAGTAGATTGTGTGCCCTTCAACATTGTGATAAATATTTAATGTAGGGTTACACATTGGGTAAATATTTAATATTGGGAAAGCTTAGTACAAAAAATTAAATGTGGGAGGAAATGGTTTTTTAAGCTCATGGTATTATTCACATGGTTTACATAATACCACTTGGTGGTTTTTTGCAAGCTCGTGTCTATAAAATTGAGCACATGGGTATTTTTCTTAAGGGTGATTGTTTTGGCTAAAGGGTTGAGAGCATCTCTTGTTTACATCGGATGTGTGGTTACATTATTTTTCACATGGAGTGCATGTAGACAGCTTGATGTTTCAAGATTATTCATGGAGACTCTGAAGACATGTATTGCGATGATTTTATTGTTGAATAATACATGAATGACCGATGATTTTGGAGATTGGGTTTTTCCCTCTTGAGGGTTTTTCCAGGATATATCTTGTGTCATCTTTGATGGTATGTTGCTTATATTCTTTTGTATATGGATTTTGAATACTTGTTTCCATAGATTTCTCTATTTGGGTTATGTGGAAATTGTATGTGTGGCTATAAATTTCCTATTAAAATCAAATTGAACATATCATGTAACTTGAGTCCCATTATCCACATGTAGATTATGTAAAATATGAAGGATCCATGCAATAAATTGGTTACTATATAGTATAATAAACATTACTCAATTTTCCCAAATATCATCAAACATTGCAAGGTTTATAATGAAGGAGATAGAATAATGGTACCAAAATTGGAACCCTTTGACACAACAAAAAAACCGATGGACTTAAAACGTAAATATCTACCCTAGTATTGTACAAGATGGTCTTAAACAATGGAAAAGGTGTAGTAGATTTTATTGAAGAGCTCATGGTCATCATAATATAATCATAAAACCAATACCATCTTAGAGAGGGGACATCTTACCTATGGAGTCAAATTTTATTAATCCATCTTGGATTTCCACCATTAGGTCACCATGCCATGACCTAAGGGAGACAATTTGAAGTTAAGAGTGGAGTCTAACCCTAGTTGCTAAGGTATGCAACCCTAGTTAGAAATTAATCTAACTACATAAAACCCTCAATTTGCTCACCGTAGAGAGAAAAAAATCATTCATCAATAATTTTAATAAAACATCCATTCTCAAGTAGCAATAGATAATGTGATTCATGACCTAAAGTGGTTCTTAATCAATTATTTACTAGAACCCTAGTTATGGATCAAAAGGACTACAAGTAAAAGTATAAGGATTTGCCTCCATGAACAAAAAAATCCACAATTTAGGGAACAACTCTAATTCTGTTGATCTACAAACATTCATCAACTTCCAAGTCTCATGGAGTGTAACAATCAAACATGCAAAACAATTGCAATCCAAAATGAATACATGAATCAAGACATAACTTACCAATATCCCAAATTCATATGAAACACATTCTCATAACTTTACCATCATGAACCAATTCTCAAAATAACGCTCACCAATATCCCATTCATATGAAATACATTCTTAGATATTTATGACCATAGGCCAAATCTCAAAATTAACCCTAGCAACTTGGAAGGAACAAATATCTAGAAGTGAGCACAAGAGAGTAAAAACACATAAAAGTTAAATATCCCATGTTTTAATTTGTTATTTCATAGTTTGGGATTTAAAATAAAATTATGGGCCTTATATATAAATACACTCAAAGGCTTGACAATTTTATAAAACTATAAAAATGAATCCATAGCAAAGAGATTTGTTCTTCCAAAAATAATAATTGGCTCATCTTCATAGTTATGTAGGCTTTATGAAGACTTAAATATCATTTCAAGAAAATAACATTAAACACAACTTAGTCATACATAGCAATCTTTGCTCATAAAAATACCAACTCAATAGGTGACTAAGAGGAAAGGTGACTTTTAGTTGGATTTCTTAAGGACTAAATGAAATTCAAGATTAAAACAAGAAGCATCATTGACCAAATCATAATCTTAAGACTTAACTCAATATAAAGCACATCGAAATCAAGACTTATTGAAGATCCAAGTAAAGTGTACAACTAAGGATAATGAGGAGTGACTTGCACCTAAAGTGACCATACAAATAGTCTATAACATAGATCAAGGTTTTCTCAAATGGTAATTTACAAAGAATAGACCATGAAAAACTATTTCTTCATAAATTTTCCTGTTGAATCCTACAAAATTCCTAAAACTATCATTTTCTTCTTATTTTATACTTTTTTGAATTTCCACCATGAATGAATAATGGTGGATAGGAAGTAATGCATTGCCAAATAAGCATATCTCCACTATGGCCTTTGACCTTGCCACCCTCTACATGATGGTAGGAAAACCACAAATACAAGAAACTTAATTCATTACCAATCCTTAACCCCACTCAAACTCCAAGGAAAATCTATCCAAAGCATGTTTGGGTTACATCTTGAGAAGGTGAGTATTAAATTTCATAAATGATTGGAGAGGGAATGATTTCTCAAGATCAAGATGGTAGTAGTTGTAAGATTTTCTTGCTCAACCAAAAATTGGTTGTCTTAAAAGTTAAAGAATGTTCACTTAAGTCCAAGGCCCCCGTTCAAATGGGTTAATGGATATATGAATAATAGAATAAAGACACGAGTAGCATAGTTAGATCCAAATTTAAGATTAGATACAAACTAAGATCTACACAATGATGAAGACTAAACACATATCATAAACCACATAAAGACCAAAGACCATGAGATAATACCATTTCAATACCACAATTGGTTGCTAGTAGTATTGACATCAAGGATAAATATTCAAATCAACAACGTATAATCCACTTTAATATAATTGTAAATTAAAAATAAGTTGTTTTGTGATCAAAATTGAGATATATATATCAAAAAAATGTTATTTTAAAGCAACAATTAATAATCAATAACATCATTAGTATTAGATGCTAGAGTTAGGGATCATAAAATCTAAATTTGTTAATTGAATTCTAAATTTATAATTTGTTTCCCATATTTATGACACTAATCAAGTCAATGTTTGTAAATTGTATTCACGATGAAGACCAATTAAATGTAAATATATGAATCACATACATAATAACATATACAAAATTAGCAGAGCGTGTTTTTTTTTCTTAAAAAATATTTGAATTAAGGCTCACCTTTTAAAGTTTTATAATCATCAAAAAGTTTTAGATTAATTGGCATAAGGGTAAGTAAGTTTATAGGTATGATGGTTCAAGTGACTTTGTCATAAATTTTTCTCATGATAGATATAGAATAGAAAATAAAAATAATGATCATTTATTTATATTAATAAGTAATTTTTATCACTTTCACAATTTTGATTCTATATAGGTATGATGGTTCAAGTGACTTTGTCATAAATTTTTCTTATGATAGATATAGAATAGAAAATAAAAATAATGATCATTTATTCATATTAATAAGTAATTTTTATCACTTTCACAATTTTGATTCTATTAATCTTTAAAATATTTTTTGACTATTCTAATGTATTTTCTACTCTAATTTTTTAAGAATAATAAAAATAAAAATAAATTGAATTTGTATTTTGTATTTAATAAAATACTTAAGAATACTCAAATTAATAAAAATAACTCAAACTTTTATAAATATATTTATTAAAGATATAATATAAAATATATCTCAAATTGTTCAGCATACTTACTATAAAATATCATATTTAAGAATAAGACTGATTGTGATATAAAAGTCACCTCTCTCCACCACTCACGCCAAGCTTGTAAGACAATTATAGAAAAAGAAAACATCTTATCCGAAAAATTCTTATAAAACTGGACCTATAATAATGAAAAATTAAAAAAAGCATAACAAAAAGGTTTATCTCTAATTTAAATTCGAAATTTACACGGTAATACTCACCAAGAGGAGGAAAAAAATTAAATAAAAGCCAAAATAAAAACTTAGTGATAAAAGAAGTGAAAGTTCCACGCGGTCGGTCATTTTCCCACCGTCGCTCTAACTTTCCCCACAATTCTAAGCACATTTATATATTAAAACATAATGCATGTCGCTCACACACAAATTCTAACAAGAGGCATTTCATCGGGTGGTTCAGTTGAATGTGTGACAAGTCAAAGGCAGGAGCAGCGAATCCCTCCACCACCTCCAAATCCATCCATCACACCATTGCCTTTCAGTTTCAGTTGCAGGTTCTATCATTTTCCTCCTGACCTTACCTTGATCGTCCTTTTATCCTGTTTCTGTTATGTGATTGCTTGTTTCTCCATTGCACAAACAATCTATAGGATTTCTCCCCTAGATTAAGCTGTTTATCATGGTTTTGTTCATTAAAATATTATACCCATCAAGGCTAATTTGTTATAGGCCTACCCACTGGGTTGTTGGTGTGGGGCAGGATCTGAAAGGGACCACCTGGAGGAGCTTCTGAGGCTCTAGATCTTGGACAAGGTGTCCTAATTCTATTGTTGAAAGTTGGTTGAAGTGAATCTAGCCTACAGAGAAAATGGTTGCAGGCAAAGGTGCCAAAGGTCTTCTTACAGGGAAGTCCACCTCTTTTGCTGCTAACAATAAGTCTAACAGTAATGATAAGGCTGATAAGAAGAAGCCAATCACCCGCTCATCTCGTGCAGGCCTCCAGGTTTCTACTTGTTTTCACTGCTTACCTTTATTAGTTTGCACTATATCTAGTCTGTAACGGTATGCATGAATGGGTTTTTAATGATCCTTGAAGGAAGAAGTTATTTAGCATTTGTAGAAAATTGTATGTTATATGTAAGCCTTTTTTGGCTTATGGTTTATCCTTATAGGCCTGCCACAGTGAGTTTGATCATGTTTTAAAATGAAAGTGTATCGGCAAGCCATGGTGAAGCACTCAGTCTACCCACTTGTTCCCTTCTTTCTTTCACGCCCAGGAAAGGGTGTTGCCTCCTTGTTTGTAAGAAAGGGTGCTAGCTTTCTTATAAACAAGAAAGTCTTTTACTTGTCCAAGGCATGTCAGGATTATGCTCGTCTTGTTTGGCAATAGTGCGCGCTGGAAGTGATCTAAACATAAATACTCTGCATATAGGAGATCTTCCATGTTTATAACATATTGTTCATCATGATGTATGATCGGAAACATTGATATTGAAAATTAATTGTGCATTAATTTACACAATTATCAATGTATGATGGAAAATGTTGATATTAAAAATTAATTTACACAATTATCACAAAACAAGATGGACTGTGGAAACATCACAATTCTCATTTAGCCTTCATTTTGTTCCATGAACAAGTGCTGTAGTCAGAACCATTTTCTAGCTGAATCCATGGACAAGTGCTGTAGTTAGAATCTCAGGATACATCATTGATTTTAGCCTGTACAATGCCTCCTTTACAAGTTTATAGATAATCCTTCCCTTAGACCCACAACTTTCTTTTAGCACGTTTCCCAGGTGGTTTTATTTCCTGCCACCCTGGTGACAGTGACTGCTTTTTACCATTGGGACTCCATAGAGATTTCTTCTGTTACTTAGATTCAATGTTGATATGAAATCCATATTTTTTGGTGCTCTTGTACAATTGCATGGGGTTGGCACTTGGCAGTTGTTGAAGGCTTTATCGGTTTGTGAGATAGAAGGGCAGAAGGGGATAGCTTTGGACAAACTTTAAAGATATAAAATTTTATTTTGCTTCAAGATATTTCTTCCCTTGTAGATTTTACTGATTTCTACAGTTTACTCTTAATTTCATGCTGCATTTTTCAGAAATTACTGTTGCACTTTCTGCCCTGTTTTTTTCTGATTATTAAATTTTTAAAACATGAGTGGAAATGATACTGTGTTTCTTTTCCTGGTAAGTGATTTGAGGTGATTTGATTTGTAGCTACGGAGACAAACAAGTCTTTTGTCCTAAGTTGAAAAATAGAATATGCAGTCCTTAGCTGGATGGGCATCGCTGCCAGATACTTAAAAGTTAATGTAATGTGGGAAAGTATCCATCTTGTCAGAAGATATGGAGAACAGTCTATTGGATGTCAGCATTGTTGGTTTTATGCCACATTCTAGACATTTGACCTACCTGCCTTGCAATGCTATCCTTGTTAGAAGGCATTCTAGTTACAAGTGTTGTTATCATACAATTTTCTAGGCTTAAATGTGCATATTAATTAAACAGTTCAAATAATATGAATAAAATAAATTAAATGAAAATATATTTTAGATTTTTACAGATATATTTTAACTATTTTCAAGGACTTGAATATATGAGTGTTTTACGAAAATGGCTTTCTACATTTTTAATGGTAAGTTACAGAGGCCTTAGAGTAATGGCTGTAAGGAGGAAAATAAATATCAATAAAATCTTTATGTATTTTTGGTAGGAACAAT